>JAMPIV010006245.1:0-38631 GCA_024509875.1 Oreohelix idahoensis
GAGGGGGTGGTTGGAGGGAAGAGAGGGGGATTTTTGTAAGGAGGAGGGGGTGATTTAAGGGGTGGAGGATAGATAATATGGGAATTAGGGTTTGGGGTAATTAGAAGGAGAGGGGTATTTTGGTAGTGTGGTTTTAGTGGATAATTAAAATAATATTTTTGAGGTAAGGATGTTGGGGAGTGTTATATAATAGAAAATATGATGTTTCTGCTAGTGAGACTACCTTGACCTTTAGCTATACTTTGAGGATGTTTTACTATCTACACTTAAGAACTGATATTCTTGTTACAGTGACATACAGTCCTTTGTCATAATCTGGTTGTCGTCAAAGCTGCAGACAGAAACTAATATCATGGGCTTTGTTCATGGTTGTTAACCTATTTTTGGCTTTGTTTACTTTCAGCCAAACAATATTTAATTTTAAAACGTTGTTAAAACTCTTCATTGGGCAAACATGAAGCAAAAGATATTATTTAAACTTTTTCCAAATACTTCACGCAAATAAAAAAAACACTAATTAACAAATACATTACAAAATAGTGTATACAGTAAATATTTATTGATTTAAAATATGGAGAGTTTTGGCAAAGCAGACATCCTGTATCAACCTAGTATACAAGGCTTTGTCCAGTTTATAATTAGGTCGCAATAGCCCAAATATAAAAGACCCTTGTAGTCCTGGATGAATAAAGTACAAACATAGTACATTCTTGAAGGGAACAAATGTCCAGTTCTGTATAAAGATGATAATGGAAATATATTACAATAAATAACAAAGCATTGTTGGGTGGTGATCGTAAGTATGCTCACGTTTGTCATGTAATAATTACAATTTTATCTGAACCCCCAAAACCACGTACAGTAGAACATAAGATAGTAAATATAGCACTAATTGCCAGAGTGGTTAGTGAGACATGGTTACCCTCTTACGGCCAAAATTCTGACTTTAGAAACTTCGAATCCGTCCACGCTGCAGTCTACAATGGCTGTAAATTGGTACCAGGTGACTCTGCTCTTGAGTTAATGTGAAGAACAAAGGCAAATGAGAAAGGAGGAATTGGTCACCCCACCCTCATACACTGCAGACCAAGTTTTAAGGAGACGTCTCTAACACAATCACTTCACGACCCTTATGGCAGTTATCTTGCTTTGGTACTTAACCTTGACCTTTTTTTAAAGTGAATCCGATTATACCTTAACCAACACTTCATCGATAACAAACGTAAGTTTAAAGTACGATTAAACCTTAACCAGCACATCATCGATAACAACGTATGCTAAAGCAACTTGGTCTTCTAATGAGTATTTGCTAAACTATCATAGGCTTATCCTCAAAAAAACCATTGAAATACTACGATACAAACATGGTACTGAAACTTATGGCCCACCTGGAAAGTTTAAGGTCAAAGTCATTTGTCATACAGTGTAACTTCAATGACAAAGCTGACATCAAAATATAAGCTTCACAAGAGGTTGAAAGTACTGACTAATGCAAGGGTTCTGACCTTTTTTCTCTCCCCATACTTCCTTGGCTTTTAGTAAACCTTCCAGTAACTCCTATTCAATATCAGAGGAAATAAATTGTAGAGTTTACCGTGCATACAACACACACAATTTTTAATAAACAAAAATTTCTTCGGTGCATAACATTTTTTTAGTACCATAAGTTGTTAAATACTTATCAGAGCACAGCCAAATAAATTTGTAGCAGGGTAGTGTCCGGTAAACATAAATTCAGGTGCAATCATATTGTTTATGAGATCGATTTTTTTATAATTAAACTTGGATTATTTGTAATTTAAGGGAAATAATCCAAAATTACATTTGTAAAAGAGGAGACAAGAGTACAGTTGTCATCCCCTTGGTTGAAAGTTTGGAATTGTTTTTTGTTTGACAATGAGCAAACAAAAAATAAAAAGAAAAAAAAAAAAAAAAAAAAAAAAAAAACGCGAAGGTAAACTAGACTACGAGATTACAAATCTTGTTGCGGTAATGAAAGAATTGCTGATTTGTTTGCGAGAAAAGTCTCTGTTCATAGAATATTCGGGAATAGTCTCGTAGGTAAATCGTGGTTCATTTATCATCAGATCTTAAACACGATAGCGTTAGAGAAGCAAGTCTGCCTTGAGCTGTGTTAAAGTTCAACGTGGCAAGTGAAATTGAGGTTATCTCATCGGGACAATATGCAAAACATTTGTTGCTTCTGTGGTGACAGAAACATGAACTAATAGTCTAGAACACGAAATCGCTTGCACGCCACAATGTTATAGGTGACAGTTTTGTTATTCATATCTGTGGACAAGCATGCACAGTATCGCCAGTACAAGAAATGTGTGTGTTTTTGAAAAACCCAGTATGTTGACGACATTTTTAGTCTCATAGCAAAAGTGAAGAGCAGTAGGCAAAGTGACAGACTATATGAATAGTATAAATAAACTTGGGAAATCGTCAACCCTGACGTAGGCCAGTATTCTCTAAGAGATACATAACACCAATTAAAGACTACAGAAATAAAAGATAGAGTCACGAAGAATTATGTTCAGAACTAGAAGAAAGAAGATAATGATTAGAATATGAAGAACTACATGACAGCTAGAAATTTGTAGCAGCAGTGCTTATCCAAGTCGTGACCCACCATACAACAAAGAGAGACAGCTTGAACGAAAATACTGAAGATCAGCAAGAAGTTGAACGATAGCAAAGAACATTTTTATTGACAAACTGATTTGAATTTGTTGCTGTACCAGTCGGCCAACCTTATGGAAAGGTAAGGCACATCATCATTCACATCTCGTTACACATATTCTATGTAAATAAAAGTTCAACGTACTTGCTACTGCTGTCCAAAATGAAAATATTTTCATCAAATTGTTGAATCATCACTCAACTGTCAGTTATGAGCTGCTTTAATCAAGAGATGAGAGAAGTTACTGTAAATAACATCAACCAAAAGCTGCGTTACTGTAAGGATAGAGGTTTTCGAACTCAACATATGATCAACACTGAGAATTAGAAGTAGTGTAGTAGTAGACCAAGCTATCATCAATCAGCCAGCATTTATATGGTCCACGGCCCACAAAATTCATGACAGCCTCGATTCTGTTTCTTGTCAATCAACAAGTTTATTCCCGTATATCATGTTGATTCTCCAGTTTGTTTCTTTATCTTGGATTGGACCGAGAAGAAAAGTACTTTCCATTCTTTCTCCAATCCACATTTTTTCATTTACACTAATATTTTTGTTTGGAATGTTTTCATAGCATAAAATACTTAGTTACCAAATATATGCTAAAACTGACAAAAGTTAAATTCCTTACTCCTACAATAGCTTATTTTTTTAACTTAAAGAAATTAACTAAAGCCAAAACAATTCACTCTCATAGAGCAACAAATGCAAAACTGGGCACTTTTCAAACCAAAGTTTCATAACGTAACTTAACAAAAATGTGGAGGCTATTAGTTGGTCTGCTTTATCTCAGATAAACTAAGTCAGTGAGCCTATAAACACAAATGTCCAAGACCTGCAGCTGAGAGAGATGTTTTCAGTTATTTAATGTTTTAACACAGTTTGCTTTTTTTAATGCTGCAAGTAAAAAACTGATCGAGTCATGCTGTGGCACATGTTAGCTTTTAACTATTGCTGTGCTAGCAAAATATTTATTTTCACTTTTCTATCCACTACACACCCTGTTCTAGGACATCACTCTTAACCATGTCATAGGGAAAATTTTCTATTTCCAAAAGGCAATCTGTAAGGAATGTTTTTGCATAATCAGGCAGACACTTTTGTTTCCTTTTTCTTATCACGAAACCATTAATTAAACCTGTATTGGGTTTTCCCTCCCTTTTCACAAAATGTATGCACATCACACCAATTTTCCCTCCAAAAAAAAGTCAGCACGGAAACTATTAGGAAGATCCAAACATTCCTGTGAGGCATAATTCATATAGAGAAAATCCATCATCATCTTTTTCATCTCTGGTAAACCTCCAGCTATAGTGGCCGACATGCTGGCAATGGATTTGTTGTTAAGGATCAGATAAAAAGCTTGATTGGAACTCAGAGACATGCGGTTTTCTTGAAAGTTTTATAGTAAATAAGAATTTACTATTAGTGAGTGCATGGCAACCTGTAAAGTTAAACTTGAATTTAAAAAAGGGGACAAACAAACTGTCATAATGAGTTACAAGGAACAACAAACTGTCACAATGAGTTACAAGAACAACAAACTGTCACGAGTTAAAAAACACAAACACAGATAAAATGTTCAACATGCATATTGACAAAATTATACAGTAAAGATTAATTGCACAGCTATTCACAATATATGTAACATTTTATGATGATGTGTAATGCAAGACAACATATAAAGTGCAGCTTGAAGCACATAAATCTACAACCATTGTGGAGTATTTTTGATTTTAAACATCTGTTTCAGCTTAATAATCAAGTAACTGCATAGCATGATGTAAAAAGAAGAGTGCGACAAGGATGTGTGATGTCCCTTGCCCTTTTAACATTTCAATATTGTCAAGTGGACTGCTAACTGACACAGGCAATTATGTCTCTCAACAACTTCCTGTCACAACTTTTTTTTCCAAGCCATGTTGTTAAATATTATAGTTTGTTCACTTTTTGTTGTCATCTGTCTCGTTTTCCATCAATTTTACCTACTGTCACAACTTATTTCAACTTCTTCATTTAACTTATATGTAGAAAAACATTTCAAGCGAACCAAATCAATGCCAGAAAAACATCAAAAGGAAAACAGGAATGAAACAATCGCAGTATGATAAAGATACAGCACAAATAGGTCAAAATCAGCAAAAGAAATAATTATCGGAACAAGGATTCCAATAATATTTACACATTATATTTTTTTTTAAAATATGATAAACAATAGGATATTAGTCTCTTAAAACAAATGTCAGGAATGTGCACAAGCCTAAATAGACAAACAATAAAAAAGCAAAAAAGGTTCCTTATATTTTGGGCTTGCATCCAAATGGCGGAAGTGTTTATATAATGTTTTGCTTTTTTATCAAGGCAAATGGAGTGGGTTTGGAAGCAGGTTACTACATCATGCTCTAGCCTACCCAGCTGTACAAATGGGTACCTGACTCTTCACATGAGTTAGGGAAGGTAAAGGTAGCAAAGAAAAGAACTGGTCATTCGTACCTAGTAACGGTGAGACCCAGTACACATGAAGTCTCATATTCTGCCCCTTACAGTAGTATCTACGGTAAGGTCTTGGCTATGAATGAGTTCCGTTCTTAAGGGTGTTCATAACTCAATTTAGTATGAAAGTTGGAATTTGCACGCCCAATAAACATGCTTTAAGTGTCTGTTAATAAAACATCGACAAAAATAATGTGTATAACACTTATTTTTTACTGAAAATTGCCTAAAGCTTATTAATAATGACAATGGAGTAAAATACAGTCAACTGCAAACTCTTGCTCTCTTTCACTGTAGAGATACCACAATAATAAAAAATTTTAAAGTTTGAATTGTGTAGAGCAATTCTTTTCTAAGTCTTGCTGAAGAAAGAAGCAAATGCTATATGAATCTGCCTTACTTCTTTATTTGAGAAGTCTCTGTACAGTTCATTATCTGATGTGTCACCAAGGACCTGGGATTCATAAACAGACCATCTTCTTAATGACAAAAGTTGCAGACATGTAGTCAAAATCTAAGTCGGTGACAGCTGATTTATAGTACAGGCTAAGGTTGATTAGTGGTCTCCCTTTCTTCATCTTCTTGTCTTTCTTTGTTAAATTCTAGTAAGTTGGCATCTGTTAATTCTTGGGTGTAAATAATTAAGCAAATTTTCAATGTCGCCTCCACCAAGTTACTGGAACCTGCTTTATGTGCCACTATAACAAATTACTTATTAACACCTGTTGTCTTCACTGCCAAAATACTGTCAGAAATAGTGTCAGAACTGGAGTCACAATGTCTTCCATATTCACTAATCCACTGTATAAAATACCTCTTGATATGAAATTTTGATGAGGTCAGAAATATCTCTGATGTCAAAAGCTGTGTGGTTCACATCGTACTGACAAAGGATAGTGGATATTTCAGGGTACCTGCAAAAACTGCCACCTTGTGGCAATACAGTACACAGTTTACAATTCACTGACCCACCAGATTAAAAATTATGTGGTTCTTTGAAGACACACAAAATGTGGCTGCAGGTATTCATATGTGTGCACAATAACTATTATCTACACAATACATACAATTAATACAGCACATTCACATAAACTGATTTAGTATAAAGCCAAAGGTGTGCAAAATGTTGACAAACTGACCTGATAATGGTAACAAACTGTGACATCGTGAGCTCTTGTGGTATCAAAAATTTTGTCTTATCCAGCATGGGTAGGGTTGTCTCTTTATGGAATCTTTCCACAATCACCTAAGAAAAGGGAGAAAGAAAATCACACTAGGTAGTTGTTTATGCTAGACTGAAAAACCAATCATAGTTATATAAATAAGTAGTCACTGAAAAGGAAGTTACTAGGTAAGGAAAAGAGGAAAATCAAGGAACTAATGGATGAAAGGCATTATGACAGAACTGAAGGATGTTGCTTATGCCTAAAGAAAGAGATGTAGAAGATGACTGAAAGATGATATGAAAGACATGACCACATCCTGTAAACATACTGACTATAACAAACATGACCACTGACTAACAGAATAAATTCTCTGAGCATTAAAAAACAAAAAAGTGACACACATTCACAAGTAGAGAATCGGCAGAGAAAGGGAAGGACAGATAAGAAAAAAGATATACTAAGATGGAAACAAAAATTCAGCTCGAAAGTGCTGCTACCACCTAACTGCAATCAAAAATGAAAAGTACGCAACTGGACACGTAACTACAAATCATTAGTTAGTTGTTTAGTTTACATTTTTTCTTCTGCTAGTGCTGTCAAATCATGGACAGATTCAGTTCCAATTCGTGTGTGAGCTGAGCTGTTTGACAATTGTCAGGTCCTAGGGACTAATGTCGACTCTTCCATGCCATGATGTCAAACTGTTCAGTGTCTTTTCTCTAAATAGGGGAAAGGATCCCGTTACACGCCCATCGAGGCATATTGGGAATACGGTGTTAGGCCCATATTTTCTTGACCATCGGCACACTAGGGGTGATGTGGTCAGCATAACGTCGGCCGCCTTAACCTTCCCAGAGTTGTTCTGGTACCCAATTCATAGAGGCTGGGTCGACCCCGGAGCCGTTTGCGGTCTAAAAAATCCCACCTCAACTGGGGATCGAACCATGGACCACCGGGTTAGGAAGCCAGTGCAGTAACCACTACGCTACCGTGGCTCCCTTTTCTCTATGCCATCTTATATTTATTTTTTCTGTCAATATTTCATGTTTTCACAAAATATTCTAGATTTCTTCTCTCAATAAATCAAAGAGAGCAGATTGCTTCCTTTCTAGTACAAATAACAGTTCAATACTCACTGGTACTTTGCTGGGAAACTTCTGTCTGATTCCTTCGACTTCATCCTTTCTAACAGCTGAGACAAACAAAAAAATATATATAATTATAGTTAATATCAATACTGTTTGTGATAACTACAGCACAATATTTTAACCCTGCATATCTGAAGAGTGCCCCCCCCCCCCAAAGGCAAGGAATACATAGTAGTACACCCTAACCCCTACCCCAGCTTGAAACCATGTGTCAGCATCCTTTAAATGCTTGCCATGCCAGGATAGATTATCCGAGAAAAAAACTAGAGCTCATGGCTCCAACTTAAAAAAATTTTGTAATAGCAAAAATTAAACAAGTAAATAATACCATCATGATTTATCATCATCATTTCCTTTGCTACCTTTGGAGCACTGAGACACCACTGCAGCTGGTCCTTTTGCATCTTCTATTATAGGTATAGCAAGTCGCTTTTGTGTTGGAATTACTAAACGTTCCACATGGTCAGCACTGATAATTGGGGTAGCCGACAGAAATGGATGTTTTATTACACCCTACGGAATGTCAGAGAACCGTGGCTTTAGAAATTGGTCAGTGGTAAATATGTGTGTCGACCGAGTCAAGCTGTCAACTAGAGCGGAGTGAACGACTATAATTGACCACTTTCCACGCCCATTAAATACGCCTGGTCATTTACCGTTCCCACTCACAATGCTACACGTAAATTCGGTCGGTACAACCCGTCCGAACACAAAAGGTGCCAAACAGAAGGACTACGTTTTGAACGTTACTAAAGCGGTTAAAAAGAAAACTCGCAGTTTGAAGACCAGCACGCTATACACGCCATGCGTAACATTATCTTATAAGAACAATAACCAGTGTGCAATTCTGACGTTTTCTACCTTAATCGAATATGAAGCTTTACGTAGCCTGTCTAAGGCATACTATGAATCTAGTGCAACTGTTGAAGCAAGGACTGACGCTAATGGTTCATATGTAGAAGATGTTATTTCCACAGGAGAGGTTGTCCTACATTTCTATAACACTACAAATAAAGTAATGATACAGGGCGCAGAGTGCGCTATTAAAGATTGGGTTAGTACGGACCTGAACAATTTATGGAAATCAGCAAATACTGCTGGAGTCAGTCGAGAGGCCATCATATCAAATGTGCCAGTTCAAAGTATTCCTGCAAAAACTTCTAAATCTAAGAAGTTAGCAATCACACATTCCACTGTTTCCGCAGATATCACAACAAACATAACTCCCAATAAAGAGTGCAAAATGATGTCACAGACAAAACCAAAGTCACCAGCGTTAGCTGATACAAGTGACATCACAGAGACAGAACACCTATCAAGCACCTTTGACAGTAGTCCAACAACATCCCCTCTTACATTACCTATGCACTCGTCACAAGATCAATTTTTAATAATATTGTCTGAGATGGAGATACTAAAAGCAGAGCTGAGCAGCCTCAAAAAAGCTTACGAGCAGCTCCATGCTGACCACATGTCCCTCAAAAATAGCTGTGAGAGAAACGAGTCTGAACAACAGAAAGAAAGCACACAGCAGAAGAATAAACACAGACAGTGTAACACAAACACAAGCTCAGAGGGAAATTCCGACGGTAGTGAAGTACAGCATACGACACAAGCTGAACCGAGCCATAAAGAAGACCATGACCTGTGCATTCTGGAATTCCCTGCAGACATGAGCAGAATCCCTGTCCAGATTTCTACTCGGCAGCCCCCACTGTCGACAGCCAGTTCACATCACAGCAAGAAACCTACACACAATCCCAGCATAGTTCAAACACAAGAAACAGCACACACTGCCACCGGCACACACACACACATCTTTCAAATAGAAGGAAACACTTCATCTTTGGTGACCAAAATGTGAAGGACCTTCAAAAATGTCAATTAGTAACAGCAGATATAGACAGGGTCACTGTTCGCTACAAAAACTGGGCATCTGCGCAGGACCTACTGACTCTCCTTAAAAGATATGAAACTGATCTTGATGTAGCCAGGGTCACTGTGCACATTGGTCTGTCGGACGCGCTAAAGCATAACGAAATTGCACAAACAGAGCTAAATCAAATCACAAGTAACTTCCAGTTCCTGTTCCCAAATGCAAAGGTATATTTTTCAGCTATTATACCTCCAGTTCGTTCACATTATAGGAAATCTGTTGAGATGAACAACACAAAATTGAAAAAGCATTGCGTCAGACACCACCACACATTTATAGAACACTCCTCGTTCCTTGCCACATCCGGAGCTCCTAGGAAGCATCTTTATAGCGGTGACATTTCCTTGATCCGATCAAGGAACCAGTATGTTGGCGAGAAACATCAAATTTCCAGAAAACACCCTCAGAGGCACAGCCAGCACATCAGCATCCAAGTATCCTTCAAAACGACACACGAATGTAACCAGCTACTCCTCTAATGCAATTTACGACCTTGAGTTTCCGCCAATACCCACAACTTCAAGCACCAGCCAGACAACGTCACACAATCAGGAGTATCAAGACAGACCCCTTATTAGAACTACAGATGTGCAAGAAACAGCCAATAATATCGGCCTTCAGCAACATTCTACGACCGACGACCCACCTCAAACAACAACCTGAGACACTCCATTCTCAAAGATCTGTAAAAGATTCAATTCAACCAACTCAGGGTCCACCTACTGAAATCTCACCACGTCCGCTGTCGCACCAGACACCAATGAGAGATCACCCATCATCGTTGTCATCACAGGTTTTCCCATATCAACCCGCACACCCAACCTTTCATAACTTTCTACATCAGCAAAGCCTCTTGAACTACGCACCTTACACTTGGAGGTCCTACTGGCCGGAATATCCCATTCATCCAACAACAGTACCTCAACATCCCGCGAACACCTACTACCAAATGAATCATCTTTTACGGCCAAATCTATCTCGCTTTTATTGTCCACAACCCTCTCCTCAACATTATCAGTGACTGTTCACTTCACAAGTCGACGTCTCTGTAGGACCAGCAACTGTCGGATAATGCTTTATTTATTTATTCTCAGTATCTATTTGTTTGTCTGCCCGTCTATTCTCTTGGTGCAGCTTAACTTTGTTGTTAACCTTCACAGTGTGGATGGGTGTGCTTGTTGTGTGACAGTTTCTTACAATTTTTAACTAGTACAGTTATCTGAATTGTTTGTAATTTGTTGTATTAAGGTGTGCATTTATGTACTATTACTTTTAATCTCACATATATAGCAACCTCGTGATGTTTATTTAGTTATTTATTTTCTATTTGAGCGTAAAACTTCTTTCACATAAAAATGTCAGGTAATTATGAACAATTACTAAATACAATTGGCTTACGGCTTGGCCACTTGAACGTAAACCATCTTTTAGGTAAAATTCCAGAACTCACACAAATTCTTAACCAAAATTTCCAGGTTTTTGGTTTTTCCGAAAGTCGTCTGAATGAGAAAATAACCGACGATGATATTGCGCTCAGAGGTTTTAAAACTATTCGGCGAGATTCTAGTAGACAATTAGAGACGGGTCTAGCAGTTTATATTTCTACTTCTCTCAGTTATCGCCGCAGAAACGATCTTGAGACTATAGATATAGAATGCATATGGTTAGAGATAAAGCCCCAAAAGCAAAGATCTATTTTAATCGGATATCTTTATCGTAATCCCAGTGTAGGAACAACATGGTTTGAAGATTTTACCAACATGATGGATAAAGTTATTACTACAGTTAACGAAATTATTCTTCTTGGTGATTTTAATATCGACATGCACAAGCCAAACAATATATGGACCAACATCATAGCATCGTATAACATGAAACAAATAGTCAACAAACCTACCAGAGTAACAACAACGTCATCCACACTGATCGATCATATTTATGTAACCTGTCCAGAAAATATTATAGAATGCTCCATCCCTACTATTGCTATGAGTGACCATTATCCCATATGTTGCACTTGGGCAAAAAATGGGTACAAATCTCCAAAAAAATAAACACATTAGTTTTCAATATAGAAGTCTTAAAAATTTCAACCGTGAATTATTTTTGAATGATTTGCGAACTGCGCCTCTCGCCAACGTTTTTCAAATTCCTGATCCTGATGACGCCATCGCATATTGGACAATGATATTTTATAGTATTTTTAATAAGCATGCGCCTACTAAAGAAATTCGCGTGAAAAGGCAAATTAAATCTCCATGGATCACACAAGAAGTTCTTGACGCTATGAGGCAAAGAGATAGAGCGCATAAAAATAAGGATATCACTACATATCGGACAATAAGAAATAAAGTACAATACTTAATTCGCAGAGAAAAGAAAAAACTACTTTAGAAATTTAGTTCAGAGTAAAACAAACAGTAAAGAGATATGGAAGGCAATCAACAGCACTTTAGTGAACAAACGAAATTTTCCAGACCCACATACTCCCAATACGCCACTTACTTGTACTGACTTCAGCAATCATTTTCAGGCAGACATCAACAATATAAAATCCACCATTCCGTCTCCCCCTTGTGACTTAAGCAAATTATCAACGTTCTGCGAGAACAAATGTACTAACACAATTCCACCCGACATCCCTTTTATAACAGTTAACGAAGTTTACAACTATATTACTGGCCTTAAAGATAATAACTCATCGGGACTTGATGGAATCAGTAATCGAATACTGCGATTTGCCGCACCTGCTATTAGTGATTCACTGACATACATATATAATCAATGTATCGCAAGGAGTTACTTTCCATCCGCTTTTAAAAGCGCTAAAGTATACCCACTTCTCAAACCAGGTTCATCTGATAGTAGTAATCTTAGTAACTATAGGCCCATTTCTCTTATATCGTCGCTGTCCAAACCACTGGAAAAACACATCCACAAAACAACACTACAACACCTAGTAGATAACGACCTGCTAATCGACAGTCAGTCGGGGTTTAGACCAAAGCATTCATGCCACACAGCCTTAACAAAGATGATAGACAATTGGCACCTAAACATCAATAACGATAATATATGTGGAGCAATATTTGTAGACTTCAAAAAAGCATTTGATATGATAGATCACTTTATTTTAATCAGAAAATTAGAAACAATGAAAGTAAATATTAAGCTGGTAAAGTTAATTAAATCGTTCCTGTCAGACAGACAACAAATAGTCTCTTACAATAATTCCTTGTCGAACCCAACCGTTGTCCATACAGGTGTTCCTCAGGGCTCTATTCTCGGCCCTCTTCTATTTACCGTATACATTAATGATCTTCCTCTATATTTCAAACACTCATCATGTGACCTTTTTGCCGATGACTGTACTGTCTATACTAGTGATAAATGTTGCACCACACTAGAACAATCTTTACAAAACGATACACATAATCTTATTACGTGGAGCAACGAGAATCGCATGCAAATAAATATTAGTAAAACAAAATGTATGTTAATATCAACCAGACAAAAACTACAAAACTTGCAGAAAACAACACTTCAGCTCTTCATTGGAACATCACTAATTGAAAACGTAAATGAACACAGAACTCTAGGTATCACTGTTGACCAACACCTAAGCTGGAACTCACATGTACATGCACTCACAAAGCAAACAGCACAAAAAGTTTACCAATTAGCCAAAATTAAACATTTCCTGGATGAAGAGGCAAGGAAAATGTTCTACATATCTCATATACAAACGCATCTAGACTATTGTTCCACAATCTGGGATGGTTGTTCTGTCTCCAACACAAGAAGGCTCCACTCGCTTCAAAAACGCGCAATGCGCCTTGTTGCTGATAAACACCAATCACATTGTATAGATTTATATAATTATCTTCAAATATTACCCCTCAGGAAGCGCTTCCTCTTTAACAAAGGGAAATTTATTCACAAAATCCTGTCACAGAATGCTCCAAAGTATCTTTGGCCGCTTTTAAAATACAATGACAGACGTAGTCAGCGCTTAAATAAATTACAGGTACCCAAGCCCAGGCTTGACCTATTTAAAACTAGTTTGGCTTACTCAGCTGCTCATCTTTGGAACAATCTTCCCAATGACCTGAAAAAACACGCACAGTCCTTACTCATACAATCGTATACTATTCAAATACTTTATGTGTGCTGATTATATGCCACCCTAACTGATTGTGTTGTACTTTTATCTAATATACTGTATGGAGGCTCTGATGATCTAGTTTTCATTACAATATACTTATTCTTAATATTATATTCTTAATAACTTATATTCTTAATTTTATGATCAGGTACTGTTAATGTGTGCTGTTATACTTCCTTGTAATGTTGCACTGTCCTTAAATTAATACTTTCAGTACGCTGGAGAATGTTGAGTAACAGTAATAAAAGATGAGCAAGAGGATGGAAGAATGCAAGAGGGGAGTGTGTCCGATTTTCAACCCTTGGCAAATTAATTGCTTTCGTATATGTCTATCTAACTATCTACCTAGTCTGATTCTGGTCTTGAGTTTGGGACGCAAAGGAAATGGAAAGGAAAATGGAAAGTAACTGTCTACCCACCTCATCTTGATGAACCTAAAAAAAAAAAAAAGAAAAAAAAAAAGAAAAAAAAAAAAGTCCCTGAGTCATTCAGTTGAACACCGTATGAACATTTTACAAGTTCTCATAACATACCTCTGAATATGTCTCAAATCACTAATTTACAGTACGAAGAATTCGATTTTTTTTTTTTTTTTTTTTTTTTAAATTTATTTATTTTTTATTTATTTATTTATTTTTCAAATTCATTATTACTATTAATTTTTTTTTTTTTTTTTTTTTTAATAATTATTTTATTTTTTTTTAAAAACACTTTAATTATGATGATTATTGCAAATGTAATATTACTTTTATAATGATAAATGCCTTAATAATGCTTAAAGTAAATGTGAGGATGAAAGGATATTAGTATACATGATGAGATTAGTCTCAGTAGTTTGCTGCAAGTTCAAATGACACAGGAATTATGGCATGAACTTAAAGTTCTTGGTCTTACGGACATTCCTGGTTAAAAAATGCTTGATGGAAAAGTCGAAAAATGAGAAAAAACTGAACTAAATATTGCTCAGACCACCTGACTTATCAAAGAGTGTGACTGAATGCTCCTATAATACTTAACAAAAGCATGACAAGAACTGAAGGAGAAACACAATAAAATATGAAAAGTTAAACAAAAGGTTCCAAACTGATGTGTCACAAGGGACCAAGAAATGTGTCATGTTATTTTGACTTCTCTTTTCAATGATATAATATAATCCATTGTGTTCTGTTTCAAAATCAAGCAAGTTTGAGACAATGTTGCCATTCAAAAAGAAAAAAAAAAAATTGGGAAAACCTGAGATAAAGCAATTTACTGAATAAGAAAAATACACATCACCACTTATTAGTAGATAAAGAGACATATTTAAATATGAACATGAAAGATAACTCATGAAACACAACCAGACTGAAGTCAATTAATCAGGCCATCACACACTCAAGTATTATCTGCTATCTAAAGGTCAAGTAAACAAGGTTAGATCATTATCAAAACATGAAAACCAAAACTGTGATAAATAAAAGGACTGTTTACAAGGCTTCATAAATGGGGCGCTGAAGATCTTTATGATATTTCAGCTTCACTTATTGCTGTTGTTCAGTGGGTTTTTCATTAGAACAAAGCTGTATACAATGAAAAACATATTTAAATTGAACAGATAAAGTACAAATCAACAGATGTATCAAACAGGACCACAACCAAAGAATGAAAGAGTTCAAGAAAATTAGAAAGTAGAAATGTTTATAACAGTTTTATGAATATAAACTGTTCTAGTCTAAACACAAGTCACACTAGATATGTTCCAATATGGATATATGAACACCCGTGTGTTACTGGGGCCCGAACGAGGAGCAAAGAATAGTAACACTGTACCCTAACATGCATGTCGTAAAAAGCAACTAAGGAGGGTTGGGCATGGGGCTGGTCACCCCATCCCGTAAACAACTTTTTACCAAAAAAAACGTCAACAAACATCTTCTTCTTCTTTGATCCATAACTGCCAACCGTCAAAGCAGTCAGTGGCCATCACGCCTGGTGGCGTCTTGTAGGGCAGCAACAAATTGATTCCACTTTGCTCGGTCGGCGGCCATCCTTCGTACAGTGCCCCAACTGTGGTTCATTCTTTGCATCTCAGCTTCCACAGTTCTCCGCCAAGTTGTTTTTGGTCGGCCTCTCTTTCGCTTTCCCTCGGGGGTCCATAGCATAGCTGTTCTTGTGATGGTATCAGGGTCCCTTCTGAGGACATGGCCAACCCAACTCCAGCGTCTGCCAGCTATGATGGTGTGCATGTCCTCCTGGTTACTCCGAATAAGTAGTTCTTGGTTGCTGATGGTGTTTGACCAAAAGATTCGGAGAATTTTCCTTAAGCAGATTGTGTGGAAGGAGGACAGTTTCGACATTTCCTTCTCTGAACTCTCCAACATTCCGCACCATAGAGAAGCACAGAAAGTACACAGCTCTCATACAGTCTTAATTTGGTGTTTGTGCTATACTGGGAAGACTTCCAAATGTTGTTGAGAACAGCAAAGGCTGTTCTCGCTTTATTCATTCTGTTGTTAATGTCCTTGCTTGTTCCGCCGTCAGGTGTTACTATGCTTCCTAGGTAAGTAAATGTGTCTGTCTGTTCTAACTTCTGGTTCCTTACTGTTATTGGCTCAGGATTGCCCACATTTAGTGTCATGACCTCTGTCTTCTTCAAATTGATGTTCAGGCCAACCTGCTGGCCATACTTATTCAGTCTATCGGTTTTGTCTTGAATGTGTTGGTGTGAATGCGCGAGTAATGCAATGTCATCTGCATATTCCAAATCTTCCAGTGTAGAAAACGTTGTTCATCTAATTCCTCTTGGACTGCCCTCTGTTGTCTGGCGCATCACCCAATCTATGACTGTCAAAAATAATGTTGTTGATAAGGGGCATCCCTGTCGTACTCCTGTTTTCACTTCGAAAGTTACATTACTCGATCCAACACTGCGTGTAAAGTTAGAATGGAGGCTTTTTATAATGGAAACAATGCGGCTGGGAATTCCATAAGCCCTCAGAATTTTCCATAGGCTGTCCCTGTGTATGCTGTCGAAAGCCTTTTCAAAATCAACAAAGTTAAAGTACAGCTGTCTCTGCCATTCTGAGCACTGCTCTATAATGTTCCTGAGGGCAAATATATGATCTGCACATCTTCTGTTCTTTCTGAAGCCCGCTTGTTCTTTCCTCAGTTTATGGTCAACTGCTTTTGAAATTCTCTGGATGATTATCCTGCCTAGTATTTTGCTGGGAACTGAGAGGAGGGTAATTCCTCTCCAGTTGTTGCAGTCTGCAAGGTCGCCCTTCTTGGGCAATTTGGTCAACAAACATGGACAAGTCAAATACATAATATAAATCAACTCAGCCGCCCAAGACAGAAGAAGGTCCTCTAGAAAGGAGGCACACGAAGCAACCCAGAGAAAGCCGAAAGGAGTCTGGGTTGCCGACTAACCTTTTTTCGTCTAGGAAAATCTCCAGGATTGGCACCTAGAATATTCACACTCTATGTGAACAAGAGAAAACTGCACAGGTAGCAGCAGAAATGGAAATTACAGGATTAATATCCTGGGTCTCTGCGAGACATGGTGGAAGGGCATAGAGAGGAGGAGATTGATCACAGGAGAAATGGTGTTGTCCTCAGGACATGAGGAGGAAAGAGCCCACCACAGTGAAGGGGTGGCTCTAATGCTGTCTAGGGAAGCACAGAAGGCACTTATAGAATGGTAAGCAATGGGACCCCGAATTATAACAGCAAGGTTTAAATCAGCCAAAAAGAAAGTAAATATAAACATCATCCAATGTTATGCACCAACAAATGATAAAGAAGAATCTGAGAAAGAAGACTTTTACACCAGACTACAAAATGTCTTGGACAAAAAGAAAAGAAAGGACATCACAATTTTGATGGGGGACCTAAACGCAAAAATATGAACAGACAACACCTACTTTGAAGAAATCATGGATTAGGTATGATGAACAAGAATGGGGAACGATTAGCTAACTTCTGTGCTTCAAATCAACTAGCTATAGGAGGAAGCATATTTCCACATAAAAGAATACATAAAGCAACATGGATATCACCAGACCACATAACTGAGAATTAGACTGATCACATATGCATAAGTAAGAAGTTTAGGTCATCATTGTATGATGTAAAAGTAGGTAGAGGAGCAGATGTGGTATCAGACCACCATCTTCTGTTGGCTAAAACAAAATTAAAACTCAAGAAATTTACAACAGTATATAGCTATAGACAACAGTATAATGTGGGATATCTAAGAAAAATAAGAGAAAAATTTTCAGTCACAGTATCCAACAAATACCAAGTACTCCAACAGCTGGAAGATGAAGCAGATATGGAAGACCACTGGCAACACGTAAAACATATATGGAACAAGACATGTGAAGAAGTACTGAGAAAAAGAGAACATCAGCACAAAGCATGGATAACAACAGAAACCGTTACCAAGATAGAAGACAGGAAAAACAAGAAAGCAGATTTAAACAGAAGCTCCAAAGCCAAGGCTCATGAAGTGTACATAGAAGCAAACAAAGAAGTAAGAAGAAACATCAAAAGAGACAAGAGGAAGTATATTGAAGAGTTGGCAAGGGAACCAGAGAAAGCTGCAGCCAAAGGAAATATGAGGGACCTGTACAACAACACAAAGAAGCTAACAGGGAAATATAAGCAAGCAAATGGCCTCATAAAAGATAAGAATGGAAAATTGCTTAGTAATATACAAGAACAAATGAAGAGATGGACAGAACATTTTGAGGAACTTCTCAATAGACCAGCTCCAACTAATCCACCAGACATTCAGCCAGCAGAAGAGGAGCTACAAATCAGCTGTGAATGACCAAGTAGAGAAGAAATAAAGATAGCCATAAAGCTTCTGAAAGATGGAAAAGCAACTGTTTCAGATGGCATTCCAGCAGAGACCATCAAAACAGATATTGATACCTCTATAGAGATATTATACAAACTACTTGGCAAAGTCTGGGAGAGAGAGGAAATACCAGCAGAATGGAAGGAAGGTTATCTGGTCAAGTTGCCTAAGAAGGGAAATTTACAAGAGTGCACAAATTATAGAGGAATAATGTTACTATCAGTGCCAGCAAAAGTATTAAACAGAATCATCCTTGAAAGATTAAAAGAGTCCATAGATAAGCAACTGAGAGATGAACAAGCAGGTTTTCGACAAAACAGAATAGATAGCCACTTTGAGAATAATAGTTGAACAAAGTCTGGAATGGAATTCACGGCTATACATCAGATTTGTGGACTATGAAAAGGCATTTGACAGAGTAGACAGAGAATCACTTTGGAAATTGATGAAGCATTATGGAGTTCCCATGAAGAACATTAACTTAATAAGGAAGACCTATGAAGACATGCAGAGTTCTTCATGAAGGACAACTTACAGAACCGTTTAGGATTAGAACGGGAGTGAGACAGGGATGCCTTTTGTCTCCATTTCTTTTCTTACTAGCAATAGATTGGGTTATAAAAACATCGACATCACACAACAGAAATGGAATCTGACTAAACAGCTTGATGATCTTGATTTTGCAGATGACTTGGCTCTTCTGTCCAATAACCATAATCAGATGCAAGAGAAATGAAAATTCTCGATGAGAGGTCACAACAAGTGGGCCTGAAAATACACAGGGAAAGGCAACGATTATGAGAATAAATGATAACTAGGTTGAAGAAACACCACTAAAGGATGTAGAATCGAACACATATCTTGGCAGTAATGTAAACAAAGGTGGAGGGACAGACAATGATATCAAAACAAAAATACAAAAAGCAAGAGGAGCTTTCATTGCATTGGGAAACATATGGAGAACAAGAGAAATCAAGTCCAACACTAAAATAAGAATCTTCAACTCAAATGTCAAGTCAGTCCTATTGTATGGCTCTGAGACATGGAGAGCACCAAAAACAACAACCAAAAAGCTACAGACTTTTATAAACGGGTGCTTGTGTAGAATAGAAGGGCTGAAATGGTATGACAAAGTCACACATGTGGAATTGATGACAAGAACCAGTGGAACAAGAGTTGAGAAGAAGATGCTTGCGATGGATAGGACACACATTGAGGAAACCTGCTTATAGCATTACAAGGCAGTCCGTATTCTGGAATCCACAGGGAAAGAGAGGCAGAGGTAGACCAAAAAACACACGGAGAAGAGAACTGAATACAGAGGTGAAAATGATGAGGATAACATGGAAAGAACTCGAGCGGATAGTACAGGATAGGAAGACTTGGCATGTGTTTGTTGAAGGCCTATGCTCCTTGGGGAGCTAAAGGGTATTGATTTGATTGATTTTGATGGGTATATGAAAAAGAAATATGGATACTAAACAGTTCAATAAAATGAGAAATGATGGAAGTAAAAACAGAACTACATAACAGTGTGAAGACAAATAATAATAGCCCCTTCAGTCATAACTGACTATGGGAATGTGCCCCTGAGGTGACAGCCATCAGCTGTTTATTTTCCTGGTGTACCTGTTGACGTTTTCTCCTCTCTTCTGCTTACCATGTGAGCTTCTTGTCACCCAATCTGAGGTGGCGCCGTAGAGAGCACTGCCACTTAGTGTGATCAGTAGCTTCCTTTTCCCAGGTTGCTGGATCTATGTCCAGAGCCTTCATATCTCTCTTTCATACATCTCTGAATCTCAGCTGTGGACACCCAACTGGTCTTTTGCCATCTGCCAGTTGTCTGTAGTAGATATCTTTCAGGATGTGACCATCTTCTATGCGGCGGACATGGCCAAGCCAGTGTAGTCTGCGCTGTATAAGTAGTGTATACATGCTCTGAAGGTCAGCACATGACAACACTTCGACATTTGTCACTTTGTCCGTCCACGAAATACCAAGGATATGGCATAGACACTGTAGATGGAAGGTATTGAGCCTTCTTTCTTGCTTAGCATAAGTTGTCCATGTCTTGCTGCCATATAGAAGTGTGCTGGTGACACAGGCGTTACATATAAAAATATTTTTTTTTAAACGAAGAAAGATATGAAGTTATAATAAATGATATCGTTCCTTGGAGTTTCTGAGGAGACAAAGACAGAATCCCTGTAGTACTACCACTCCATCAGGCATATGCCATTTGAGGTGACTATTATGAGATTGTGTATGGGGTAGGCAATTTCATCATATAAAATAAATGGCTACAGAAACTACCATAGCTAGAGCCCATAAAAGCTTTGGTGCAGACTTCCTGCAAGATGGTCAACTGAAGTGATAACTTCATGCTTAGTGGGGAGCATAAAGAGAAATAATGAAGATAAAATCCCATAATGATCAATGTTTAGGTCATTTAAGAATTGTACAGCTTTCCCTATTTAATAAGTAACCATGGCCAAAAGAGAGGAACGAACTATAAACACTGTTAAGATCAACAAAGCCAGGCTTGCTATGGGTTCTTTCTTTCCAACATGTAACTCTGCACTTTTCTCCAAGAAAAACAAATTAGGCTGCTCCACTTAATTTTAACATTTGTCCTACTCTATAGTTAAATATATGGCATGCTAACAAAAATATCCTATCAAAAACTTCAGAACTTTGCTAAAGGAAAGTGCTGACTGGCCAGACAAACCGTCAGAAAACAACCAACCTATATAGCCAAACAGTGCAGTTACTAAAATTCCCAGGGGAAGAGAACACTGGAGAAGCCAAAGAGAACCTGGAGGAAACCAAAGCAATTGAAGCTTCATGGGCAAAGCTGAAGAAGACTGTCAGAAGATGGGAATTAGCAGACAGCAACAAGTACAGTCGTATGCTCTTTTCTTTTTTTTTTTTTTTGCTCCCTATGGAACCTACTTGATAAAGTTGTTATTTTATTCCCAGTTAATGATATCCACCAAAAGGATAAATATAAGTGGATGGAAGCAGACATCATCATCATCAGTTGATAAGATCTCTATGGTGTTGTTTGCTCCACTGTAGTGTATGGAATGTCAACTTGACCTACGCAGTGGTGTGTAGACATGGATTGAGTGTATAATGTGCGAATGATAATAAGGGTTCGTGGTGTTGACAAATGTTCTTTTCTCACACTCATGTATGGCTGGAAGTCATCGACACCAACGACTGTGTACCTTTACTAAAGTTTAATTGGACGTACACACTCGACAGCATAGATAGTGACAAATCACAGGTTGGCATAATACATCATGGTACAGTGGATAACTGGTCTTGCAATGTTATGTTACATGGGCACTCATGTAGAATAATATTATAATGGACTGTCAGTAGCCAAGCACCCAGTATTGCCCATATATATATATCAACTGAGTTTACTGACAAAGCACGTCAGATTATAAACAATATCCAAGATGGCTTCTACCTAATCTCGTCTAGCGAAGATTCTTTAACATAAGGTTCAGCACAGTTTTTTCATATAATAATATTGAACCGCTAGCAATGGGTTCTCATGTGTAGCAGTGATCTCTGGACTAATCAAGCGATAATACGGGCATCCCTTTTCTCTTCTTGAAAGTCACTACATGTTTGGTTCCAAGATGGCTTCACTCGTGAGCTGTCACTCACGTTTGGATACAGATAATGAATCTGTCCTAAAGTTAGTCATTCATTAAATCTTCCATTGCTCTGTAGATTTGATCATGAACACTTGACTGCAATCTACAGGATATAGTGCTGCTAGGAATCGAAGTCGTTTTCATCGAGTCAAATATATTCTCTTAGACATTCAAATCGTACCTATCGAAAATGGTGGCTTCGTACGAGAGTTCATAAGAGTGTCTATTATTACCTTGGTATCAGAAATATGATTTTGCCATTCCTTGGCAATACGAATAAACACTGGGGTAAAGCATACACGATAGGTCTAGACGACTATCACTTTCCCCACAAATACTGAGATCACTTTTTCCCCGGCGACAAGCCGACATAGAAAACACAGTCCCTATCAGGACGAAGCCAAATCACACACCACACTCTAGCGACACATCCGCCGAATAGCCTTTGACCTCTCTAGAGACAACAGAACATATAGTTCGACTTAGATATGTAAAGATATACAGATATAAGACAGACTCGTCCTACTCAGACAAACAATACACATAAATTCAGGCCATAGATATTCTGAAGCAAGAACAATCTATTACTACCCAAACAAAGAATAAATCGCAGAAAACTGGATTTATCCGCGGAGTTCGATCGAAAGAGCCGACACAACTTTCAAGGGAAGTAACTCAATAATGACTTTCCCTTAAGCACTATTTTGTTTACAAAATATTTGCGAACATAACAAGTATACCAATGTATAATATTGTAAGATATCAAAGACTGCACGTAACAGTCTTACCACACCTCCCGGGAAAAAAAAAAATGGAACTTTTTTTTTTTTTTTTTTTTTTTAAATAAAACTAGGAGCAACGTACAATAGGCTCCCAACGCATGAATAATGCGCAGATGAAAATATCAGGAATACCTATAACGCCTAATATGAGGCTAAGTCGACTTATGGAGCGACTGGTGAGAATGTGTCTCATAAACTGAGAGAAATTATTTCTCTACAAGTATATTTTTCCAGGAAGGTGTCATCAAAGTATAATACAATTCTGGCAATTACACAATGCCTAAAAAAATTCATATCATCATTTCGTATTAGATATCTTAAATTTATGATTTATGAAGAAAAAATCATCAAAGCACAGCGGTGAATAAACATCAATGAACCGCTATGTAGTGATACAATCATTATATTATTAAATTACAAATGTGTATCTATCATGATATAGAAAAGGAACTACTATAGAACTAGACATATCAAGAAGTCTAAGCCCTAATAGTTATGTGGAATCATGTGGGCATCTTGACAGAATGTCTGCCATCACATTATCTGATCCACGAATAGCTCGCACAGAGAAATGAAAAGGTTGAAGAGCAATTGCATATCGAGTAGACCTCGAGCTCTTCAAATTCTTACTCTGTATAGCAGTAAGAGCTTTTTGGTCGGTTTCTACTATGAAATGTGCGCCTAGAAGGAATCTCTGTAGTTTGAGGATCGACCAAACCATAGCTAATAGCTCACGGTCTAAAACCGAATAATTCCTTTCTGCCGCATTAAGTTTTCTGGAAATATACATTACGGGATGCAGAGTTCCAGAGTACTCTTGCATTAGTGCCGCTCCAATCCCAGTGGATGAAGCGTCACTACGAAGAACGAATGTCTTATCTTTAGTGGGTAGCACTAAAATAGGTGGTGTTGAAAACAGTGTTTTAATCTTATCCAGAGAGCATTGGCATTCCTGAGACCAGTGGACCACATTAGGCGAACCTTTCTTTAGAAGTGTTGAGAGAGGTGCCATGATAGAGGATAGATTCTGAATGAATCTGCCATAAAATTGAATAAGACCTAACAGACTTCTCACCTGTTTTTTAGTCTTAGGGATTGAGATGTTAAGTATCTTACTAGTATTATGGTCCTCTGTCTTTAGGAAACCATGACCAACTCGGTGGCCTAGGAAAGAAATTTCGCTAAAACCAATATAGGCTTTAGAGGGTTTCGCTGTCAGGTTGTGCTCACGCAAAGTAGACAGCAATTCATCTAACCCTGAATAGTGATCTTCCCAAGTATCGCTGAAAAGACAGATGTCGTCTAGATATGCAATGACATCTGACCGATAAGATAGGATTCGGCGCATCATGCGTACGAACGTAGCTGGTGCGTTCATAAGACCGAAAGGCATAAAATTCCATTGGAACAAACCTCTAGGTGTTGAAAAAAGCCGTGAGAGAGGTTTGGCGCGTTCAGATAAAGGAACTTGCCAATATCCTTTAGACAAATCAAGTTTAGTGAAAAAATGAGATTTGGAGAGTCGAGTAAGTAGCTCTTCCAGTAAAGGCATAGGTTCGGCATCGAACTTCGTTACTTGATTCAATTTTTCGATAGTCAACGCAAAGACGTATGTTATTGTCTTTTTTACGCACAATAACCATCGGCGAAGAATATGCAGAGGTGGATGGTTCGATTATTTTCAAATCTATCATCTCATCCAACTCTTTCTCGACCTGTGCTTGAAAATGTATAGGTATAGGATAAGGTCTAACCCTAATAGGAGTATGGTCAGTTAGAACAATGTCATGTTCAATGACATGCGTTTGTCCAGGGATGTCAGTGAGTACATCCTGAAATGTTTGCAACATAGTTGAAACTTGTCGCTGTTCTCCTAGAGACAAATCAGGAGAGACAGTAACGTTCTTCCATGATTCGCTGGAATGAAGTGGGATCATTGGAAGAGGAAGATTTACATCTGAAAAACTTGTTTCCTCATAAAGTTGTTATTTTATTCCCAGTTAATGATATCCACCAAAAGGATAAATATAAGTGGATGGAAGCAGACATCATCATCATCAGTTGATAAGATCTCTATGGTGTTGTTTGCTCCACTGTAGTGTATGGAATGTCAACTTGACCTACGCAGTGGTGTGTAGACATGGATTGAGTGTATAATGTGCGAATGATAATAAGGGTTCGTGGTGTTGACAAATGTTCTTTTCTCACACTCATGTATGGCTGGAAGTCATCGACACCAACGACTGTGTACCTTTACTAAAGTTTAATTGGACGTACACACTCGACAGCACAGATAGTGACAAATCACAGGTTGGCATAATACATCATGGTACAGTGGATAACTGGTCTTGCAATGTTATGTTACATGGGCACTCATGTAGAATAATATTATAATGGACTGTCAGTAGCCAAGCACCCAGTATTGCCCATATATATATATATCAACTGAGTTTACTGACAAAGCACGTCAGATTATAAACAATATCCAAGATGGCTTCTACCTAATCTCGTCTAGCGAAGATTCTTTAACATAAGGTTCAGCACAGTTTTTTCATATAATAATATTGAACCGCTAGCAATGGGTTCTCATGTGTAGCAGTGATCTCTGGACTAATCAAGCGATAATACGGGCATCCCTTTTCTCTTCTTGAAAGTCACTACATGTTTGGTTCCAAGATGGCTTCACTCGTGAGCTGTCACTCACGTTTGGATACAGATAATGAATCTGTCCTAAAGTTAGTCATTCATTAAATCTTCCATTGCTCTGTAGATTTGATCATGAACACTTGACTGCAATCTACAGGATATAGTGCTGCTAGGAATCGAAGTCGTTTTCATCGAGTCAAATATATTCTCTTAGACATTCAAATCGTACCTATCGAAAATGGTGGCTTCGTACGAGAGTTCATAAGAGTGTCTATTATTACCTTGGTATCAGAAATATGATTCTGCCATTCCTTGGCAATACGAATAAACACTGGGGTAAAGCATACACGATAGGTCTAGACGACTATCACTTTCCCCACAAATACTGAGATCACTTTTTCCCCGGCGACAAGCCGACATAGAAAACACAGTCCCTATCAGGACGAAGCCAAATCACACCACACTCTAGCGACACATCCGCCGAATAGCCTTTGACCTCTCTAGAGACAACAGAACATATAGTTCGACTTAGATATGTAAAGATATACAGATATAAGACAGACTCGTCCTACTCAGACAAACAATACACATAAATTCAGGCCATAGATATTCTGAAGCAAGAACAATCTATTACTACCCAAACAAAGAATAAATCGCAGAAAACTGGATTTATCCGCGGAGTTCGATCGAAAGAGCCGACACAACTTTCAAGGGAAGTAACTCAATAATGACTTTCCCTTAAGCACTATTTTGTTTACAAAATATTTGCGAACATAACAAGTATACCAATGTATAATATTGTAAGATATCAAAGACTGCACGTAACAGTCTTACCACACCTCCCGGGAAAAAAAAAATGGAACTTTTTTTTTTTTTTGAAATACATCTAGGAGCAACGTACAATAGGCTCACAACGCATGAATAATGCGCAGATGAAAATATCAGGAATACTTATAACGCCTAATATGAGGCTAAGTCGACTTATGGAGCGACTGGTGAGAATGTGTCTCATAAACTGAGAGAAATTATTTCTCTACAAGTATATTTTTCCAGGAAGGTGTCATCAAAGTATAATACAATTCTGGCAATTACACAATGCCTAAAAAATTCATATCATCATTTCGTATTAGATATCTTAAATTTATGATTTATGAAGAAACAATCATCAAAGCACAGCGGTGAATAAACATCAATGAACCGCTATGTAGTGATACAATCATTATATTATTAAATTACAAATGTGTATCTATCATGATATAGAAAAGGAACTACTATAGAACTAGACATATCAAGAAGTCTAAGCCCTAATAGTTATGTGGAATCATGTGGGCATCTTGACAGAATGTCTGCCATCACATTATCTGATCCACGAATAGCTCGCACAGAGAAATGAAAAGGTTGAAGAGCAATTGCATATCGAGTAGACCTCGAGCTCTTCAAATTCTTACTCTGTATAGCAGTAAGAGCTTTTTGGTCTGTTTCTACTATGAAATGTGCGCCTAGAAGGAATCTCTGTAGTTTGAGGATCGACCAAACCATAGCTAATAGCTCACGGTCTAAAACCGAATAATTCCTTTCTGCCGCATTAAGTTTACTGGAAATATACATTACAGGATGCAGAGTTCCAGAGTACTCTTGCATTAGTGCCGCTCCAATCCCAGTGGATGAAGCGTCACTACGAAGAACGAATGTCTTATCTTTAGTGGGTAGCACTAAAATAGGTGGTGTTGAAAACAGTGTTTTAATCTTATCCAGAGAGCATTGGCATTCCTGAGACCAGTGGACCACATTAGGCGAACCTTTCTTTAGAAGTGTTGAGAGAGGTGCCATGATAGAGGATAGATTCTGAATGAATCTGCCATAAAATTGAATAAGACCTAACAGACTTCTCACCTGTTTTTTAGTCTTAGGGATTGAGATGTTAAGTATCTTACTAGTATTATGGTCCTCTGTCTTTAGGAAACCATGACCAACTCGGTGGCCTAGGAAAGAAATTTCGCTAAAACCAATATAGGCTTTAGAGGGTTTCGCTGTCAGGTTGTGCTCACGCAAAGTAGACAGCAATTCATCTAACCCTGAATAGTGATCTTCCCAAGTATCGCTGAAAAGACAGATGTCGTCTAGATATGCAATGACATCTGACCGATAAGATAGGATTCGGCGCATCATGCGTACGAATGTAGCTGGTGCGTTCATAAGACCGAAAGGCATAAAATTCCATTGGAACAAACCTCTAGGTGTTGAAAAAGCCGTGAGAGGTTTGGCGCGTTCAGATAAAGGAACTTGCCAATATCCTTTAGACAAATCAAGTTTAGTGAAAAAATGAGATTTGGAGAGTCGAGTAAGTAGCTCTTCCAGTAAAGGCATAGGTTCGGCATCGAACTTCGTTACTTGATTCAATTTTCGATAGTCAACGCAAAGACGTATGTTATTGTCTTTTTTACGCACAATAACCATCGGCGAAGAATATGCAGAGGTGGATGGTTCGATTATTTTCAAATCTATCATCTCATCCAACTCTTTCTCGACCTGTGCTTGAAAATGTATAAGTATAGGATAAGGTCTAACCCTAATAGGAGTATGGTCAGTTAGAACAATGTCATGTTCAATGACATGCGTTTGTCCAGGGATGTCAGTGAGTACATCCTGAAATGTTTGCAACATAGTTGAAACTTGTCGCTGTTCTCCTAGAGACAAATCCTCATCCTGTATCACGGACAGTGATGAGTAATGACCATGTTGTACTGGAGAATTGTCCGTTGCTTGGAAAATGGGTTGCAAATAATCCGGACGTTCATGGAATTCAGTAAGCATATTGATGTGGAAGGTTTTATGCTTCCCATCAATATCGACAATATAGTCGACATCGGAAATTTTCGATATTATATCGTACGGACCTTTCCAAGAAATAAGTAATCTGTTTTCCCTACAAGGTAGTAATACAAATGCTTTGTCACCAGGACAAAGTTGTCGTAAGCATCTCTTCTTATTGGCCACCAGTTGATAAAGTTGTTATTTTATTCCCAGTTAATGATATCCACCAAAAGGATAAATATAAGTGGATGGAAGCAGACATCATCATCATCAGTTGATAAGATCTCTATGGTGTTGTTTGCTCCACTGTAGTGTATGGAATGTCAACTTGACCTACGCAGTGGTGTGTAGACATGGATTGAGTGTATAATGTGCGAATGATAATAAGGGTTCGTGGTGTTGACAAATGTTCTTTTCTCACACTCATGTATGGCTGGAAGTCATCGACACCAACGACTGTGTACCTTTACTAAAGTTTAATTGGACGTACACACTCGACAGCACAGATAGTGACAAATCACAGGTTGGCATAATACATCATGGTACAGTGGATAACTGGTCTTGCAATGTTATGTTACATGGGCACTCATGTAGAATAATATTATAATGGACTGTCAGTAGCCAAGCACCCAGTATTGCCCATATATATATATATCAACTGAGTTTACTGACAAAGCACGTCAGATTATAAACAATATCCAAGATGGCTTCTACCTAATCTCGTCTAGCGAAGATTCTTTAACATAAGGTTCAGCACAGTTTTTTCATATAATAATATTGAACCGCTAGCAATGGGTTCTCATGTGTAGCAGTGATCTCTGGACTAATCAAGCGATAATACGGGCATCCCTTTTCTCTTCTTGAAAGTCACTACATGTTTGGTTCCAAGATGGCTTCACTCGTGAGCTGTCACTCACGTTTGGATACAGATAATGAATCTGTCCTAAAGTTAGTCATTCATTAAATCTTCCATTGCTCTGTAGATTTGATCATGAACACTTGACTGCAATCTACAGGATATAGTGCTGCTAGGAATCGAAGTCGTTTTCATCGAGTCAAATATATTCTCTTAGACATTCAAATCGTACCTATCGAAAATGGTGGCTTCGTACGAGAGTTCATAAGAGTGTCTATTATTACCTTGGTATCAGAAATATGATTCTGCCATTCCTTGGCAATACGAATAAACACTGGGGTAAAGCATACACGATAGGTCTAGACGACTATCACTTTCCCCACAAATACTGAGATCACTTTTTCCCCGGCGACAAGCCGACATAGAAAACACAGTCCCTATCAGGACGAAGCCAAATCACACCACACTCTAGCGACACATCCGCCGAATAGCCTTTGACCTCTCTAGAGACAACAGAACATATAGTTCGACTTAGATATGTAAAGATATACAGATATAAGACAGACTCGTCCTACTCAGACAAACAATACACATAAATTCAGGCCATAGATATTCTGAAGCAAGAACAATCTATTACTACCCAAACAAAGAATAAATCGCAGAAAACTGGATTTATCCGCGGAGTTCGATCGAAAGAGCCGACACAACTTTCAAGGGAAGTAACTCAATAATGACTTTCCCTTAAGCACTATTTTGTTTACAAAATATTTGCGAACATAACAAGTATACCAATGTATAATATTGTAAGATATCAAAGACTGCACGTAACAACTGCTGTAACTGGCCCTGTCACAGGAAGCCTACACCAAAAGCACTCACGTATTCTTGCATCTGTGGTTTATGCAGCGACTTCTGTTACATGATAATGTTTGCACCCCGATGCACAACCATATGTTCCATAAAGATTAAAAAGCATGGATGGTGATGAAACAATTTAGTTACAAAACAAGCTTAAAGTCCCTGCAGACCCGAAAGGAGCAGTCCCAATTGCGATGGTCTGGTCATGTCTGCAGAATGGGAGAAGATCGACTACGACGACAAATACGGGAAACTAACAGCCAGGGATCCAAACTTCCAGGATGACAACAGAATTTGCTGGGAGAACAACATTAGACAATCTCTAAAGGACCAAACACTAGATGGAGTGACAGATATTCCTCGGTCATCAATATCCAGACAACAAAAGATGAAATCAGTAAAAAAAAAAAACTTCACTCAACTATTGTTATCAATACAGTCATTTATAATTTATTCACATTACTACTTATTGATGACTGCTTTTCACTGTCATATAGTTGTTATCTTCCCAAAACAAGAGACACATTCAGCGGTTGAGACATTAGTAGCCTATGATAGGAAACTCTTTACAGAGCGATACAACAGGAGGCAATCTGATCATCAGAAGAAGTCCCCCCATCGGACAAGTGTTTCGGCCCAGTATACTCCTTTACACTCTAAGGGGGGCGGGCCCACTTGGGTCATGACTCCCAAGCGTCTCAGCCTCCTGTTGTCTTGTATCGAAAATGAACCCATTTCACTTATGGTAGCAACTTTAATCCACAACTCCGCCAGCCGTGGAGGCAATTGTGAAAGTAACAAAGAGAAGACAAATTATTCCGTTCGTTCCGTCGCACACACTGAGACACCATCGCGAAGCCGCCGAGCCTAGCCACTGAAATTCTGACTCTGACACCTCCTATAATATACATCGCCTGTTGCCCCTCAGTCACAGCCCGCTCACTAGTACACCACAAAACTCAGCGTTTTGTGGACTTAGAAAAATTCCTGGTGTTTTCTGTACCGCAGCGTTTATTGTCACGATTTCCATTGCCCATTGCGGTTGTTCCACAGCCAGCCTGATGCCTTTTCGGCAGTTTCACTAAGCCTCTTCAGTGCCCTTGTTCTCGCCTGTCCCTTCAGCCCCAACAGTTTCAATAGATCATACATTGATGCAGCCACAAGCCCTCTTGCGCCCACTTCAACAGCCATGACCCTTGTAGTGAACCCCTCGTGTCTCAGATCCGCGGCCAGATCACTATATTTGGCCGCTTTGAACGAATGTTGCTCGTCTAATCTGGATTCAAATGGCACGGTCAGTTCAATCAGTAAGACCTGAAGCGTTGAAGAAGAATGAAGCACTATATCCGGCCGTCTCCGCGATTTTCTGATACTCTCTGGATATGCCCCTCGTCCAGGTAGGTCTACCGCCATCTCCCAGTCATTTGCACAATCAAGAAGAGATGGTAAACGGCTACCTGGTTTACTCGGTTTGGGGTGTGCTGACTTTCCTGCCCTCAGAAAGTATGTATTTGCGGTGCTCGGCCTGGGTTTGCTGTTCGCCTTCATCCTTGCTAGATCTATTGTTGCAGCAAGCTCATTTAGCACTTTGTTATGGCGCCAGGTGTATCGCCCTTGCCCTAAAGACACCTTACACGCTGAGAGCACGTGTTCGAGTGTCTGCCTCCCCTGGCACAGGGGGCACTGCTCATCATCCGACTTTCCCCATTTCACAAGGTTGGTGGCCGACGGCAGCAGGTCATACATTGATCTAACAACGAAGCTGAGCCTAAGAGGTGCCATATGCCATATATCATTCCATGTCAAGGACCTCTGCAGGGCTTCTTCCCATGTAGTCCATTGGCCTTGTTGGACCTGCTGCACTGCTTTTTGCAACCTCTTATCATTCTCAGCCTCTCGTATCTCATGAACAACCATGTCTCTGCGCTCCCTGCTTGATGCCTTGGACCACCAGCGGATGTCTCCATGACCAAATCCCCGTCTATTCGTCTGTGTGTATCCGATTACCTCCCTCAGTTTGAGTGACTCTTGGGCAGCATCAACAGCTTCTTCCACTCTCCACTTCCTTCCTGTTTTCAGTGTGGGCTGAATGGACTTAACCACGTCATCAGCTGACTCGCGTAGCATCATTGCAAGCCTTGCCTTTCCAACTTTGTACTCTTCAACAACTGACTTGAAAGGAAGCAGAAGTTTTGACTTTTTGCAGTACAGTGCTACATCTGACAGACCTGGTGGTACCCCTAGCCACTTTCTCTTGAACTTGTTGACCTTCTGCTCTATAGCTTCGACTGTACTTGTGCTTATTTCATATATAAGCAGTGGCCACAGCAACTTCGGTATCAACATGAACTGGAGGCACCACAGTTTGAACTTTCCCAAGAGTCTGCTTTGGTCTATGATCTGTAGCCCTCTGTCTGCCATTTCTATTGTCTGTTGCACTGCCTTCGAGTCTTTTAATGAGGCATCGTACACCCTGCCAAGACTTTTAACAGGTTCCTCAATAACAGTAGGGATTCTTTGGTTGGAAACCACGAATATGTCTTCTGCTATCTTCCCTTTCCTGACTGACAGGCTTCTCGACTTCTTGGGTTTGAAGCTCATTCTGCACCAGCTGACTAGTTCATCCAGGCGTTTTAACATCCTCCGGGCCTGATGTTCATCTGATGTCAGAATTGTTGTGTCATCCATGAATGCTTTGAGCGGTGGCATGTGACACATTCCCCCGAGCTTTGGACCTATAGCCATTCCTTCAGCCGCATTGAGGATTACCTGCATAGCCATCACGAATAGTATCGGAGAGATGGTACACCCCATTGCAATTCCAACTTTAAGGCCAATCCACTTCGTTGTGTACTCTCTGGTTGAAAATCTGACAGCAAACCCTGCGAAATACAGCTTCAGCATTGCTGCAATCTCTTGTGGAACATGATACATTTCCAGGGCCTGCCACAACATCTGGTGTGGAACGGATCCATAAGCATTCGCCAGATCCAACCAGATTACATGGAGGTCTGTTCTGTCGGACTTTGCCTTTTGGATTGCTTCCCAGATCATTGTGGCATGCTCTAGACATCCTGGTGTACCTGGGATACCTCCTTTCTGAATGGTAGTGTCAATGTACCCATTTGCTAGGAGGTATGTAGTGAGTCTTTTCGCCATCACTGAGAAGAATATCTTCCCTTTCACATTGAGTAGTGAGATTGGCCTGAACTGACTGATGTCTGTGGAATTTTGCTCCTTCGGGATGTAGACTCCATTCGCCTTTCTCCATTCCTTGCTTACAAGCTGGGCTTTCCACGCATTCTTTAGTAAACGGAGCAGTCGTTTGAGCACTTCAGGGCATCTCTTATACACCAAATATGGAACACCATTAGGACCTGGAGCTGACTTGCACCGAGCTTTCTGGACAATGCTTTCTACCTCTTGCACCGTTGGGGGCTTGGTGTTAAATTCAGCTCCTGGCTTACTCGGCCATTTAAGGCCTGCCATGCTGCTGAGCGGCTCATCTCTGCGACCATCTGAATATGTCATTCTAAGGTGTTCTTCCAGGTCTTCTTTCTTGATGTTTAGCGTACCCGACCGTGGCTGCTCAAACAGTTCTTTGGCAAACTTGAAGGGCTCCCTGAAGAATCTTTCCCTATCCCTTCGAGTCTTCCTTCTCTTCCTGCACAACCTTTCTGCTCTACAAAGGGCATTATGTTGGCCTTTCAGGTGCTCCCAAACCTGTCGTAACCCTTCCTTCTCTGTGGCAACTGCGTTCTTGAAAAGTTTTCGGGCATGCTTCTTCTGTTTCCTGATTTCTTCTATTTTAATTTGTCTTCTACTTTTTCGTGGTGGGTTACTTTCCCTTGCCTCCCTCACTCCGAACACTTTGCGACAGTGCAGATATATTATGTCGCCGAAGATTTCCAGCTTCTTCTCCAAACTTATCTGCTTCAGGTTGTTATCCAACTCTTTTGCCAAGGCTTCGTCCAGCTGTTCCCAAAGCCCTTTTGCACTGGCAGGTGGAAACTTGATTGCATCTCTCTTCCCGTCCAAGAAGTGTGTGAGATCATCATCAGGCAGATCAACTTGAATGTACTCAGCACTGTGGATTGACTCCTGGCTGCGTTCTTCTAACGTCTTATCCGTCGAGACAGAGCGCTGTTGATCTCCCCCAGATGACCTCCCACACCCCTTTTTCGTTCGGTGGATTTTCATTCCTCTCTGAGTAGAGAACTCCCTACCACAGGCACATGGAAATTCCAGCCGTTGTTCAGAGCTCGAAGTCCGTGTAACGGGTCTGGTCGATTCCAATGAGGCGCCTGTGGATTCATCATTCTCTCCCCCCCCCCCTTTCGGTGAATCCTGGGGGCATCTATCATTTTTGGGTCCTGTAGCAATTGAATACAGCTTACGGGGTGCTAACCCGGTCAGCCGGTTTCTAGTCTTTCCCAGTGTCATCTGTCTTTCCAGAAGTCAATCGGTCTTTTCCCGATCGTCACTGGTTTGACAATGTAACTATGATAGGAAACTCTTTACAGAGCGATACAACAGGAGGCAATCTGATCATCAGAAGAAGTCCCCCCATCGGACAAGTGTTTCGGCCCAGTATACTCCTTTACACTCTAAGGGGGGCGGGCCCACTTGGGTCATGACTCCCAAGCGTCTCAGCCTCCTGTTGTCTTGTATCGAAAATGAACCCATTTCACTTATGGTAGCAACTTTAATCCACAACTCCGCCAGCCGTGGAGGCAATTGTGAAAGTAACAAAGAGAAGACAAATTATTCCGTTCGTTCCGTCGCACACACTGAGACACCATCGCGAAGCCGCCGAGCCTAGCCACTGAAATTCTGACTCTGACACCTCCTATAATATACATCGCCTGTTGCCCCTCAGTCACAGCCCGCTCACTAGTACACCACAAAACTCAGCGTTTTGTGGACTTAGAAAAATTCCTGGTGTTTTCTGTACCGCAGCGTTTATTGTCACGATTTCCATTGCCCATTGCGGTTGTTCCACAGCCAGCCTGATGCCTTTTCGGCAGTTTCACTAAGCCTCTTCAGTGCCCTTGTTCTCGTCTGTCCCTTCAGCCCCAACAGTTTCAATAGATCATACATTGATGCAGCCACAAGCCCTCTTGCGCCCACTTCAACAGCCATGACCCTTGTAGTGAACCCCTCGTGTCTCAGATCCGCGGCCAGATCACTAATTTGGCCGCTTTGAACGAATGTTGCTCGTCTAATCTGGATTCAAATGGCACGGTCAGTTCAATCAGTAAGACCTGAAGCGTTGAAGAAGAATGAAGCACTATATCCGGCCGTCTCCGCGATTTTCTGATACTCTCTGGATATGCCCCTCGTCCAGGTAGGTCTACCGCCATCTCCCAGTCATTTGCACAATCAAGAAGAGATGGTAAACTGCTACCTGGTTTACTCGGTTTGGGGTGTGCTGACTTTCCTGCCCTCAGAAAGTATGTATTTGCGGTGCTCGGCCTGGGTTTGCTGTTCGCCTTCATCCTTGCTAGATCTATTGTCGCAGTAAGCTCATTTAGCACTTTGTTATGGCGCCAGGTGTATCGCCCTTGCCCTAATGACACCTTACACGCTGAGAGCACGTGTTCGAGTGTCTGCCTCCCCTGGCACAGGGGGCACTGCTCATCATCCGACTTTCCCCATTTCACAAGGTTGGTGGCCGACGGCAGCAGGTCATACATTGATCTAACAACGAAGCTGAGCCTAAGAGGTGCTGTCGTGGAATATTCTAATCCACATATATAAATTATTAGTTAAATATTAAGCCTAACAAATAAAATTAATAAAGAAAAGAGCAATGGTAAATAACAGTGCTGTCACAAAGACTGTACTCGAAATCCCCTTGTTTTCTACTGCGTAAGCAAATTGTAACGTTTCACGTTGATATTAAAGGCCTTCTGCAACATACACGCGTTTCCCAAACACACAATAAAATGTGCTGCCTTTCTAAGAAAAACCTTGAAATATGCAAGTTGACCTAAATTTTAAATTCCATTCATGTCTTTTTCTACACTGCGTTACCAAAACGAACGAGACAGATGGACAAAAGGATAGCGGGAAGGGAGAGGCAGAAAGCCGAACACTAAACACGCTTCGCGCGATACACAAATGCTGCCATCACGCGTGTAAGACTACAAGCACTAACTTTTTCGGACGGACAGTGATAAATTCACTACCCTTCCCAGAGTTAGGTTTTAAAATCATAAAAAACTCTTATTAGGAAAGATAACAATAGATGGGTTTACGTTTGAAAACATAACAGTACCCAGACAGCACATCTTCGAAACAGGAGGTAGAAGAAATTGCATATTTTGAACGCAGCCACGTAGCTCCTTTAAATTTGTATTTTTGGGTTCCTTAGGGCTTGCTGACAAAGAATATGTAAAACGTTACGCAAATAGTCCAGGAATTAATAAATTATAACCAAAATAAAATATTGGGGATGCCTGACAGCATAAAATCATTTCTGCTCATAAGATTTTTTTTATAACGTGTTTGAAAAAATTTACGTTACAGAAATAGTCTACCATGTAAACTCCAAATTGATTGGAGCGCAACAAATGAAAGCCTAACCACGATTGGTCGGACTATAAATACTATCTTTCGTTGTCAAGGGAGACGGGGAAGGGTAACATTTTTTCAAACACTTGTCGAAACGTGGCTCATTGGCCAGTCTCGCTGATATACACACTTGGGAGCGTTAGTTCGAAACCACTTGTTTAAATAAGCTTGATAAAGCATCAGTGCGTTGAAGCCAGCTTATATTTTGCTAAATAAAAGCCTGGAACATAGGCAGATGGGAATTTGTGCCAGTTTGTGCCAGAATTCATTGCTAATCAACGTATCTGTGTTTATTCCTAGGAATTGTGGTAAGCTTGAACCATTCAATATCTTTTAATGAAAATTGAATGTGAATTGTTGATTTATGCCTGTATATATATATATATGTGTAGTTCAGTGGCAAACGTGAGGTAAAGCCTATAATGCTCCAGCCTGAACAGAGGGTGTCGGAGGAAAGTCAAACGGCATGGAATGGCCAAACAGTACACTGACACCTGGATGATTGACTAGAAAGAAATAATGCTGGAAGTGCAGAGGCGTAGTAACCATTAAGAAGGGTAATACTGGAATAAAGTATTTCAAATGAAGCTGACAGTTGGCCTAACGCTCTGAACTCAATGTTTGTGCTGTGTTGTGATCAGTGTAAAAAGAAATTATAAGTTAGTTATGAAGTAGAAGGTACATCCTCCTTGATTTCAGGGACCGTGGTCTTGATGGTAGTGAGCAGCACCTAGTCAGAGCTTTGCTGAATCCTGAGTCGGACAGCATACTCCTTGGTCTTTTTAGCTATCAGTGAGGTGTCTCCTGAACCCAGAGGAGAATTCGAGCAGAGGAGTCCTTTCCTGCCGCCATCACGCCAGATAAGCGAATTGGCCAGCTGAGCTCAACATTATGTCCCCTCATCTTGAAATGACTTTGTAAAATTAACATTAAGAGGGGAAATTAATTGTCTTAATATCAGGAACTGAGAACATCTCCAATACTAGTTTCCTTAAGACAAACTATTGAAGTCATGATGACAACTACCAACAGAGCTTGAACAAAACAAAACCAGTATTACCTCATACTACTATTACACAACTGACACACGTAGGATATTTTTAATAATATATGTCACTACCAGATTCATATTAATACATTCTGTACATAACTTGTAATTAACATTGATTGTGATTCCTGGTTCCTTTGTCTTTGAATCAGGACACACATATGCCTTTATGATAGAAATGAATACATATTGTTATTTGAAAAGTTACGAGTGTCTCCTGTAAGATATTCTCATAGAGTGTTATATGTATGTGAGTGTCACAGTGTTGTCAAGAGTAGTGGATTAAATTAAATTGTTTATCTGTCTGTTGTTGTGACTTACACTTCACCATACTCATACCCTAGACACATAACGTAGCATCACACTATTCCAGAATAATTCTGACTGAGATATAGAGATATGTGGTAGCAAGTAAGGTTATCTATAATACACTACTCTTAATAGATATAGATACCTTCACAGCTGATCTCAGTCAGTACACTAAGTCCCCTATAAATATTTATAACATCCCACTTCACCACATATATTGGGGGCTCGTCCGGGATTTTGAATCTTTCCCTATTAAAAATATTGGGGGTAATTCACTTCAGGGAATATAAGAATTAAAAGGTATCCTTGGGTGGAATTAAATAAGGTTGAGCTCACGGTGCCTGTGTTGTCCATTATATATATTTAGAATTTGAATTGTTGGTTAGACATTGTAGAAATTTACCTGATAGAAAATGGCGGACCTGGCCAAGTTTCGATCTGCTGCTGTACAGACTGCAAAAGAGTTAGGATTAGATGGGCAAGTTATGGTTGCCTATGTCACTACGGAATGTGACAAATTTATTGAACGCGAAGAAAGAAGGTTTGAAGCCGAAAGAAAGTTAGAGGCTGAAAGGGAAAATTAAGAGGTATTGCAATTTGAAGCTGAGGCTGAGATGGAGATAGCAGAAAAAGG
>JAMPIV010006246.1:0-109489 GCA_024509875.1 Oreohelix idahoensis
TTTAATTCAATACGTAACGGCTGAATGTGATAAAATATATTGAACGGGAAGAAAGGAGATTAGAAAAAGAGGCTGAAAGAAAATTGGAGTCTGACAGGTAGGTTGAAGAGAAGAAGTTAGAGGCTGAGACTAAGAGGCTGCAGATTGAGGCAGAAGAAAAACGACAGCAAAGGGAGGCAGAAAGGACAGCGAAAGGGAGGCAGAAAAAAAGGTTGACTGCCGAAAGGGAGGCAGAAGATAGAAGGTTGCAGAGGGAGCACGAATTACGACTAAGGGAGCTGGAATTACAAGGCCAGGCTCCTGAAAATGGTGCCAGCCCTTTTGCCTCAGATGCTACGCCCAGTCTGGGAGCCTCAAACTCAGCTATGGGGTTTCATTTAGACCATTTTGTTGAAAAAGACGATGACATAGAGGGGTACCTAGGACGTTTTGAGTTATTAGCTACTACATATGGGTTAGAGAGAGAGAGGTGGAGTTTAAAGCTATCACAGGGATTGAGAGGTACTTCTTATGAAGTATTTGCCAAAATGAACAGGGAAGACCAAGACAATTATGACATGTTAAAGCAGGCTTTGTTATTAAGGTACGAGAAGAATGGTGAATTTTATCGTAAGAAATTTAGAAATGCCAAACTGTTGTCTGGGGAGACATACCACCAATTCTCTGCTAGACTAGAAACCTATTTGGAGAAATGGACGGCTCTGGGGAAGACCCAAGATCTTAAAGAAATGATCATGATTGAGCAATTGAGAGAGTCCATGGCTCCAGACATGAGAAAATTTCTCATGGAACAAGGTGCAGAGAAGTTGGGGGAAATTTTAAATGTTGCTGAGAGGTATCAGGCAGCCCAGGCAGAGGTAAGTGGTGCTAAAAAGAAGCACATAGACAATTTTAAAGCTCCACAGCAATTTAATAAATTTGATAATAGAGAGCAGGGAAATAAGGTAGGACAAACTTTGAGCGGCCAAGAAATGACTATCGCGACAGAAACTCACAGTTCAATGACCAAAAGTTCAATGAAAGAAAACCGTTGAACCAAGGAAAAAGATGGTGTAAATGGTGCAAGAAGGATAACCATAACACCGAATTTTGTAGAAGGAAACCTTCAAACATTGCTGCAATGAAGTCGGGGACGCAAAGATTAAAGGTTAATCCTAAGGGACAACAGGAACCTTATCACCCCCCAGTTTGTGAGGATGTTATTTGTAATGGGGTCACCATAAGGTGCCTTTATGATACAGGTTTGGATTATGATTCAGTTGTGAAGTCTAGCCTAGTGGACCCAAGTCAGTATACCACAGAAACAGTGGAAATACAAGGGGCGACTAAGGACATACCACTCATGACACTTCCCATCGCAAGGATAACGGTGAAAACTCGCTATGTGGAAGGAGAAATCAGAGCAGCAGTGATAGATGAACCAATCTACCCTCTGATATTGGGGTGTAGATACGTCTTCTTGGGGAATCCCGAGAAACCTGTGATCATGGCGACAGTGCAGACCAGGTCACAGAAGAAGGAGGAAGAAGGTGAACCTATAAATGCTCATCCAGAGGAGATGAGGAAGGCGCAGGCTGAGGATAGGACACTCAAGCCCTGTTTTAAAAAATTGCCCAAATGCCACACACCTCCGAGCAAGGGGGAATATTTCATGAAGAACAAACTATTATACAGGAAGACAGGAACTAGATCCACTGGTCACGGACAGTTAGTTCTTCCCAAGATATATAGGGCAAACTTAATAAGGAGCTTACATGTTGGAAAAGATGGTGACCATGAGAAAGTCGGTACCATCTGCCAAAAGATTGCTCGAAAATACTATTGGCCCGACGTAAATGTCGATGTTGAAAACTTTGTAGAAGCATGTGGCGTATTTCATGAGGGAACACCCACAAAGGGAAAATATGTGCAGGACCTAGAAACGCCACGGGGCAACTTTAGGCCTGAAAGGAAAACTAATTAATTATACTCGGGTAGACAAAGTGGAATGGGAGCCCCCTTTTCACACCCAGTCTTCACTTGAATGGATTAACATGGCCACTATGCGAAGAGTACAACAAAGAAGAAATTTTACCCAGGATAAGATACAATCCCTCGGTCAGACTTATATAAACTGAAGAACAGACAAAGAGAGCGAAGATCTCTCATCATAAACAATCTTAAGTGGGGAGACGAACCCCAGAGAAAAATTGGTAGTGGTCGATTTGTGAGTGATGATTCTAGGAAGAAAAGTCCTCATTATAAAGCTTCTAGGGACGGGACCAGACGGGTTCCATGAAAAATAAGTATGATAAATTAAAGATCCAGATGTAACTTTATTAAGGACCTGGACAGATGAGAAGGCGGAAGAGACTGTTACCTCATCGTATCAATATGTGAACGAACTGACCACTCGTTTGAAAGCTGGATGGAAACTGGCAAATGATAATTTGAAGCAAGCCAGGAAGAAACATGCAGCATATTTTAATAGGAAGGCAAAGGACAGGGAACTGGCAGTCGGAGAGAAGGTGCTGCTTCTACTACCCGGAAGCCAGAATAAATTACAAATTGGTTGGCAAGGTCCATATACGGTTCTAGAGAAGGTGTCTAGAACAAACTATAAAATTGACAAAAAGGGGAAGGAAAAAGTTTATCATGTAAACCTGTTAAAGAAGTATCTGGACAGACCACTCCAGGAAAGCACCCCCTTATTGACCTTGGCTATTGCAACCCAGATGCAAAAAGAACCACTCACCTCACATGAATACCCATTACATCCTTGTGAAACAGCAGCACAGGTAAAAGTCAGTAAGCACCTGACTAAAAACCAGAGGGAGAGAGTTCAACAGGTTCTGGAGGAACATACAGATGTATTAACAGATAAACCAGGCCATACAAATTTGCTACAGTATGACATGAAACTGGTAGACTCAAACCCAATCTGTATGAGAGCCTATTCTATTCCGTTCGCGAAGGAGAAGGCATTGAAGGAAGAAATAGAGTATTTGTTGAAGGAGGGGATTATTTCGCACAGTGAATCATCTTTTAGTTCTAGTGTCGTTTTGTTGAGAAAACCGTCTGGGGAACACAGACTGTGCATAGATTACAGGAAACTGAATGCTGTCACAGAAGGACAAGTGGATCCATTACCAGACACAAAACAGTTATTTGCCAGACTGAACAAGGCAAAATACTTTTCAAAGGTGGATCTTAGTAAAGGCTATTACCAGATCCCAGTGAAGCCTGAAGTGAGACCTTATTTGGCTTTTAGCACTTCGGATGGACATTATGAATTCAATATGCTACCATTCGGACTGAAAAATGCTCCGAGTGTGTTTTCAAGGATGATGCGCAAATTGTTGGATCCCCTGAATAACCCATGTATCACGAATTTCATGGATGATATTCTCGTCGCCACAGAGACATTTGAAGAACATATTGAAGCTCTGGAGATGTTGTTTGATAGACTTCGGGAGGCGAACTTAACTGCTAGGCCAACAAAATGTTGTATTGGATGCAAAGAGTTGGAATTCTTGGGACACACTGTATATCAGGGTAATATGACCCCTGATCCTAAGAACTTGGAAAAACTGCAGAGAGCACCTAGGCCGCAAACAAAAAAGGACGTGCGATCATTTGTGTCGTTATGCGGATTTTATCAGAAATACATCAAAAATTTTAACGCTATTTGTGCTCCTCTGACTGATCTGACTCGCAAGGGACTTCCAGATAAAATTATTTGGACTGCACAATGTGAACTAGCGTTCCAAGAGTTAAAGGAAAAACTCACTAGCAAGCCTATTCTCAAACTGCCTGATTTGACACAGGACTTTGTCTTAAGAACCGATGCAAGTAATGTAGGACTAGGAGGGGCTTTGTTGCAAAGATCATCTTCACCTGATGGGGAACTGAAACCAGTCGCTTATGCAAGCCGCAAATTGAATAAGGCGGAACAAGGATACTCCACAAGCGAAAAGGAATGTTTAGCATTAATCTGGGCAATAAAGAAGTTTCAAATCTATCTGTATGGTAGGACATTTGTGGTGGAGACGGACCATCAGCCTCTCGTGTTCTTGTCTCAGGCAAAGCATGAAAACGCAAGATTGCTGAGGTGGTCTTTATTGCTTCAACCTTATCAGTTCAGTATCCAATATATCCCAGGCAAATTGAATGTCGGTGCAGATTTCCTCAGTCGGCACCCCTGTGATCAAAATTAGAGTAGTGGCAGACGTGAGGAGTAATTTTACCTATGTGTATCGCTGGTTTTGGAACTTGCCATAGGCATGTTTTCAAGTGGGGAGATGTGTAGTGAAATTGACAGAGATACAACGGTAAAATCCCTCCAAAGATAACATTTAAGGATAAAAACATAATGCGTAGGCTGCGAATAGTACATGATCGCCTAGACCGCGGGTCATCATCCTCCATAATAATTGACTTGCTAAACAGGAGGGGAACGGCGGATCAAAAAGGAAAAAAAATATGACTGGAAAGATTGCGTGAGACTAGAAAGGCTAAGGGGCAAATGGGGGGGGAGGGGGGGGGGGGGGGGGTGGGGGGGGAGGGGGGGGGGGGGGGGGGGGGGGGGGGGGGGGGGGCGGAAACGGAGAAAAGTCACGTTTCCCAAGTTGACATAAAAAGTAAGCAACTCGACAGAAGGGACCTTAGATATAATACGCCACAGTCATTTATTGGACGCTTTTGCAATACCAAGCCCTTGATTTGAATTCAGCGGCTAAAACGCAGATGTTAGGAATATTACAAAAATTTAAAAAGTACTTTTTTCTTAATATTAATGTTAGGAATATAAAAATTAGCTGGCCGGATGGCCTATTCTGAGCAGTGAACTAATACGTTCTTAATTTTACAGACGGATAGATAATATTGAAGATAATGACAAAAGACAGTGTTGTTCACAGCATCGACAGACTGTATTGAATCTAAAAGTGTCGCTAATTGCACAAAAAAACACGACCTCGAAACGCAGGTGTTCAAATTTACTTAGTATGGAGGAGAGGGTTTTGGGTGGTAGCTGTGTCTAAATATAACTTTTAACGACAAAATTTTGGAGGGGAGAGAAAGGTTGGTTCAAAAATCAAGTACATCTTGTAGAAACACAAGTAGAGACGGACAGACTAACAGATAACCATCCATACTTGACTGAAGCATGACTGAAATGACTTTATGGTAGGAAATTTGAAATTTAAAATAAACCTAGGCAGTGATTGGCCACAGACAATCATATCATTAGCGCTCAGACGCGAAAGTGGGGCCATTCTTCAATAGTTGTTCAGTGATAGACACAGATTTTAAAGTGTGGTGATTTCCATATGAAAGAAAGTGTAATAAAGTTAGGGACGCCATACTATAGCCAGCAGCTCAGCTGAGTTTTGCTAGCAATTCTGTGTTATTTATTCATAATCTGGTAAGATTGAAATTATTTCTTTATATATTTTGAATATTGTTTCATGTTCGAGTGATTTGATACTGCCATATCGAAATCTAGCCTTACAAACAAGTAGGGATTTGCTCTAGACCCCCCCGCCCTAGTCAGGGTCTAGGGACCAACAATGTACATAAACTCCAGCAAGGATTATGCAAGACAGATCAAGTGTTGAGAATAATGAAACATATTACCTATCCTCTTTTAGGGCAGACAACTAATAAATATTTTTCAGAATCTATGGTCTGGGAGGATCTATCTGATGTAAAACCACCATGGTAAATGTGCTGTTTGGTCAGAGAGATCTGACCTGTCTGTATGATGTGGTTGTTGTGTCAGTGTTGTGTCCAGACGTGGGTAGAGAATAGATTTTGACACATGGCCCATACTTTGATTGCAGAGCTGCGAGTTTCTGTTGTCAACAAAGCAGTGACTATTCAGTTGGTGACTTTACTCGAGTGTATCTGTGCAGTACTTGTGACAGAGACCACCATTATTGCCCGCCAGCACAGAGAGGTGGGACCATCAGATTTCAGCACCAGAGCTACAATTAAAAGATGAGTGAGCCTCTGGTCTGCTGGACATTCACCAACCACGTTTAGTTACTAATACCCTCATAAAAATTCCCCACCATTTTCTGGACACTGTGTAGTCAATATAGACAGGTGTGATGAGGCCACCCCAACAGCACAAACAGTAACTATCCTCCCAAGTAGATGACTACTAGAACATTTTAATAAAACTAACTAGTATAGTACATATATATGTACACTATTGCATTTATGATATAATATTCCATGCATTTCTTTCATAATTTCTAAATCCTTTTAAGTTCTGGTCAACCTAAAAAATTGATACAGAACAAAATAAATGTAATATAATTCTATCAAAAAATTTTACACTATTGAGTTAGTTCAGTGTGTTGTAATATTTATTAATATTATTAGTCTTGTTAAATATCTGTGGGTATATCTATAACCTATTACACCACACTACATATCATAACCCTAGACACTTTACGTAGCCACATTCATTAAAAAAAATTAAGTGTGAGGTCGTAGTGGTAGCAAGAAAGGCCTTCTGACAATTCTCAACTACATTTTATCTCAGGAGCCTTCACAGCTGGCCTCATACAATTACATTTAGTAATATCACCATCATACAATACCATCAACACCACTACAATCGTGCAGAAGTCTGACTCTACACATTACGTGCTTGGCATCTAATCGGAAGGAAGCAGCAAAGCATAGGTCCGGGGGGCAGGATTCACAAAATAGGACATCATAAACTTCTAAGTTACAAGGAAGATTTCCACGCCCGCGTTTGTAAATACGTCAGTAGCGCAGCATTTTATTCATCTGTTTACCAAGTGCTCACAAGTTGATTCATATACATATATATCCAGTTCAACTCACTCAAAGGCGTATTTACTGAATCAAGATTACCTACTCACAAGTTGATGAGTCTATATATCAAGATCACATAACCACAGGTTATTCTTGAAGATACCAAGATCAAGTGCTCACATCACTCGAAAGCATATAGCCTGAACCAAGTTCAGTTACTCAGGGCAGCAGTGCATGAAGTTAATTCATCTACTCTAATCGTGTATTGCACGACATAAATTCATTGATTCAAGCTTCATTGCACGAAACACACGTGTTAGCAGAAAATCGTTTCGCGAAGAGCTCCAGTCTAGTCAGGGTCTTTTCAAGATGAGACAGCAGACATTTCTCTGAGACACATGTTAACGGTTTGATGACTCTAGAGAGGATTCCAAGCGTTGAGGGACAGTACATCTTACAAGTTGTCAGTACTAAATGTGCAAGAGTTTCAACTATAATTAATCGTCTTCTAGATAACCCATACGGGGTAACAAACATCTACGATAGACAGTCGGTGCATACCTGTGCATACTCAGGCAGTGGAGGAAATTTGAAGGACTCATAGACAGTATAGAGTGGTCATCAGTGTGGTAACACTTTATATATCACATCATCGTTTCACTATTTACCTAGCTTCACTCTCATATTTAATTAACTATATTTTTACTTTTCATCTTTGTGTGAATTGTCTTTCACCGTATCATCCTTTTTTACTATCTATTAACCGTATATGTGTATATATTTAAATAATACACTGTATAGCCGCGTTGATCACTACTAATTATTTAATGTATCACTAGTGCTGTCTGTGTTAAGTATTTACATATAGGTAAAATCCTTCATTTCGGACGTTGGGGGCTTTTTCTTTATCGAGACCAGGGAAAGAAGCTAATGCCGTAGGGAAATAGAAAACTTTCCATGATTTATTAGAAAAAAATTATCCAGTGGAAAGCATTCCCTTTCTTTTCTTTTTGTCCTTATCTCGAATAGGTCTCTCTCTTTCTTAACGAGCCAAATTATAGAGACCTATGTAACAATATTCAATAGGCCATCCCTGTCATACTGTAGCAGTGCGACCATTGGTGCACGTGCAGTATACGATATACGACAACGAGCTTCGTAATGTAAGTAGAAACGGCTTAACTTGACTATCCCCCCTTCCCCCCCCCCTCTCATGGGGGTCGATATCGACCACTTCAAAGATCCCTGGCCTAGATAAAAGCCACTTGCGCCCCAGGCTCCAGCTGTTTAATAACTTTTGCTACACCAACATCGGTCTACGCTCCTATCTCAAAATGACAATCCATCAACTTTTTTTCTTCTTCTTTGAAAAAAAAAACAAAAGAAAAACAAACAAGTCAGTTTAATCGTTATAAAATGGCAGTATTGTGAAGAGATCAATTATCTGAACGAAAAAAGCCTGTGATGAGAAGTAGTTTGTGCATTGTCATAACTGCCATGAAATCTGCATGACAACGTATCGATTTACGAAAATCGCAGCCGGTGCTAATTGTGCAACATGTTGAGTAATGTCACGGAAGAGTCGTGTTCTTCTACTCAGAGGAAAAGTTCAGGGCCGATTATATTGCATGATATTAATAAGGGGAATCATCATCATCATCATCATCATTTCTAACTGTTTAAGTAGTGTGGGGGCAACCTTTGCAGTGGGCCCCTTAACTGGAAAGTCTATGGCAGAGCTCTTCATGCCGTCTTGCAGTGATGTTGTCTGTAGCAATGTCTTTTACACAGTTAGGTTGCCATTCGCATGTACAGCTATGCACTATTCGCCTTTTATGATATGTTTGAGTGAACAGTGGACGTTTTCTCATCAGAGACAAATATGTTAGGGAATTAATGAACATATATTTCTCCTTTGTTTTGTTATTACGTTTATCACTGAAAAAAACATGCAGATTGTATGGGTTGTGTGTTTCTGGCAAATAGGGGGGGGGGGGGGGGGAAGGTTAATAAATAGTTTATTAATCTGTAGTCTCTCCAGGGCTGGATTAACCATTAATAAGCAAAATAAGCACGTGCTTAGGGCACCAAGGGAAGGGGGGCACCACAGATATGTCCCTCTAGCTATCATGCCCTTAACTCTTATCTCTTTCACTGCCACAGTCGTCTTTAGTCGAATTTTTTGTAATTGTCAATATCTGCCGTGTTCGACTTTAATGCGAATTGTTAAAAAAAAAAAACGTTTTCTTTGGTATGGTGAGTATCTGAAAGTGTCAGACAGACATAGACCTAGAGTTCAGTATGTTTGCCTGTATTACCAACGTCTTTCTGTATGAATTTCAGTGGAGTCTGGCCAGTAAGAAAAGTGAATTTTCAGTCTCTTCAGCATTTATTGAGTCTTAATGTCTCGTCAGTTAAGCAATGGAAGCATCGGAAGGTGGTGGTTGGGGAGAGAAAGATGTTGTTGTTGTTGTACCATGGGGGAGGGGGGGGGGCCTGTGCTTAGGGCATCATTTGGCCTTAATCCGGCCCTGAGTCTCTCAGTATGTTAAAAAAAATTTGTCACAAACTGGGTGATACATTATCATTACAAATTTAAAGCACCAATAAGAAGTTATCTTCACCAGATAAAAGTACTTTATCCATTTTCTGGTCATCTCTAGGCATAGTTTTATGATTTATGAAGGACTGCATTTTCCGTTTACAACCTCTGATTTCATCGTATTTTCTTTTTTATCGTGCTAAATTGATGCTATTCTTCTACTTCACTTTCTTATTCATCTCCCTACCAGGCAGTTACTAGACCAGAAGGTCTATTATATCTGGACATGCGCCTTAATATAAGCGACGGACTTTGTGTCTTGGTTGAACGGGGTAAGCCTCGCCAAAACGATGCAAAATTCCTGTTTAAAAAAGAAAAATTATTCTTCTCCGTCATCTGTCATCTTAAGACATTATTGACGGTTTGGGATTTACACTGTTCTTGCATTTTCTTTTTTCTTAGTCTTCCTCTTCGTTTTCTTCATAATATTTGTCCTCCTAATATTATTGTTCTACCTCACTTTCGTATTCTTCTCTCTGCCATCTTTCTCGGCGCTAGCGTTGTGAGCTTTCAAATTTATCCCAGTCGTCCAACCTCCATTAAAACCTCTTGTCCATGCCCTCAGGCCATTTCTATGCTGACATGGTAAAATTGAGTATTGATAATCTTTGCTGTCTATGTTGACATGATAAAACTGAGAATATATGATTTCTGCTTACTATTTATCATCATTATCATCCATTCTATCTTTTAATAAATATTACACACACATAAAGGTATGTTTTCAAGCACTCGTGAGAAATAAAGGATTAGAAAAATAGACAACAGAAAAACAACAGACGTGAATGGCTTACCGGGCAATCGTACCCAGGACCTTCCGTGCGGCACCACAGCCTAGCTATGGAAGCGAATCACACTATCCTCCCAGCCATCTAAGCACCACAAAAATAGTGCTTTGATGACAGGGGTTATTAGCGCGACACGCAACACATAACACCGGAAATTTACCAAGGGCAATCCAGCCTATTAATAACGCAATCACTTCTGTTGTTCCCCTATTATACAGTATATAGGTCAAATTACACAAGACAAAGACCGTAATACTGTGTCTAGTAAATGATAGAAGACTGTCACGAGAGGTTTGATTGTTATAGAAATTATAAGGTATCCTGGACACAAAGTTGTATCAGGTGATACCAGGATAGTGCCAGATAAGATATTGGTCTTATAAGTAATACCCCCTTCTCTGAAAAGAGAAAGGGTGTATGGACATCAAAGGTAGGATCAAGCTGTATAAGTTCCTCGAGAAGATGGTAATGTATTACTCTAAGTTCCTACATGCTCCTCTCAAGATCCTCCTCTGTTAATATTAATAACTCTGCTAGGGGAATTAACTAAACTATCTACCAACAAGAACAATAACCGAACTTAAATAATTTAAGTAAGTCTGCTGGTAAATATTTACAATTTATTTTTACAAGTTTATCTTTTCTGTTTGAAAATCTTTCAAGAAAATCAAATTTTAATAACAACATTTAAATAAATAAAACAGTTGAAAATAGTTCAAAAGTATCAAAAGTCTCTAAATTTGTAGAAAATTCTTCTCTCTTGGTTGAACTCACTCTGGTTGTAGTATATTTATATCTTAAGACCTATCTGATCTCACAGTTTGTAAATGATTGTTTATACTGGCTATAACCATGCCCAAACAGATGTCATCATTAGATATTACTGTCTTTAATAGTGGTTGACTGGGGTACTCTGAACAGTAGCCTTGTTTGGCCATTTATCTGGTAAATTGAAGCCTGTCACACTTCTGACATGGAAGGAAAAGTCACACGAAGTTCTTCCAGGCAGTGGATACTTGGTGGCTGTCCCTATGAACAACAAGGGCGCTCGCACCACTAGTTCCTGCAGTAGTGGCTGACTCTTTAAAGTGTACTTGGATGACAGGATATAACCTGAAACATATTTGATTAACCACTATATTGTCTATCACTATCCCTCTATTACAGATATAGGAGATGAGAGACAGTTTCAGACAGTGTGCAATTAGACGCACAGGGCATAATATATCAGTAACAACACAATCCAGGTCACTGTGAATACAGTTTTTCTCCAAATCTTTAGTTAGAGCCATTTGTCCATGATTCGCCTCCATACAATTATTAGTTCTTGTGTAAAATACCAAGTGATATCTCAAACAATACAGTAATACAATTCCTTTCATCCTTTCGTTTGTTCCTGGTGTATGTCCCATTCCATCAAGAAATAATTCTTTAAATGCTTTTCTAAAACCATGGACACCCTTTCTGCTTCCATTTTTAATTTATTTAAATATACACAGGCTTGGTTTAGACTCCAGAAATTATACAGTAGTTTGAAACACATCTACACACTTGCTAACGCACAAGTTAATTAATTAACTAGAATTATATATATTTATATTTATACATTCTTTCTTACCCTCAAGTACATACAGTCGAGCTGTTAATGGTCACGCAGTCTGCGCTCAGATGCAGAAGGCAAAGAAGTCTCTCTCTGACAGAACTGGCGCTTCTTGCTGTATTTGAATTTTTATTATGGCCTGCTTTCCATTTAGGGCACGTTCTATATATTGGCCAAGGCCGAACGACAGAGAGAGCTTTACTGCTAAAGTGTGTTTGCGTTCCGAAATACAGGCACACATTTGTCCAGATGTGCAAATATGAAAAACTAGTAATCTACATATCCTCCTTATTCCTGAACCGATTTCCTTCATCTTAGGCTTAAAATACTCTCTGTATTATTCTTTCTTTTTCTAGATAATTGTCTTTTATTATCGTACTACCATCTTTTCGCAGGCAAAATTTTTGACTTGCCTGATGTCTCGATGCATTCCACTCGAGATTTCTCCATTATCATATTACTTCCCGTGGAAATTTTTGCACACTCTATTAATTGAACATTCCTATTTGTGAATTCTTGACCTCTGCCCTGCTGTACTTCGCTCATAGGTCTGTAGCTTACCTCCAATTGAATCAAGGTTACACGGATTTGAGCTCGCCATTGTTAGTTAGGCTAGTACGTTTGTAAACACTATACATGAAGGTGCGATTCCATTGGTCCGTCAAGGATATACTGTCATAAAGTATGGCGTACCGTTTGGTCAGAATGACGTGTTGTGAATCAGACTTCACGACAAAGACTAAGAACAGTAAGTACAGTACAGAGGGTAGGTTTGGCATTGTATAAACGTGTAAACAATATTTTATCAATTCTATCTTTGTTTTTTTTGGGGGGCATATAGCCAGCACTGTATTGGTCACCTTGCAGAAAGCCAGCACCAAGGTATTTGAGCTCCTTTAGCTGTGATTTCTGCACCAATTTGTGTTACGCGATGAGGCCGCTAACCTCATGTAAGGTAAAAGTAGTTCCATAACAGATATTGCCGTAGGGGAATGAAGTGTTTGAGACTTTACTATACTAGGTCCAGCATCGAGAGGTGGGGTTGACCAGTTCCCTTCCTCGCTGCCTTTTCCGTCCCTAACGTAAGTGCGAAGTCATGTACCCATTTACAACTGAGTAAACTGAACGTATCGTTACCGTGAATCGAACCTGGCTCATTTGCCGCGAGAGACCTGCGCTCTAACCACTCTGTCAATCGGCCGCCTCATGTACACACTCATATTAGTCGCCCCTTACGACTTGACACCCGATGATACCAATATTTCTGTTCTTTTTTAGTTTCTTCAGAGACCCACATGTAAAACACGGATCTTCGCTGTCAGGTGAGTGGATTTATTAGTGAACTATTTTATCTGTTATCAGGAGTGGCTAAGAGGTATGGCGTCCGCCTCTAATTCTAAATGTAGCGGGCTCGATTTCCAACACAGAGAATATTTTTAATGGAAATTTTTGTTCAGAACCAATTGTTCCTAATGATGCCCTGATCGCATGCTTTGTGAGATCTGATGCCTAGCCTTCTCGATAAGGGTTTTAAAAATATTGATATCTTCATTTGTATTCATTGATATTGTGACAAGATGGATTTGGGGCGACCCCTTCTCGATCTCTCTTTCACTCCGGCAGTACTCATTTTAAATATTTGTACTGACTTTATTGCGTGCTTTTTAATGGTCGCACGATTTTTTTCTCTTTACCTTTGTAGCAGATATGATGTATCTACATTCTTTCACTCTTCTCAGGGATAAGTCGTCATGTCTGTTTGTTACACATGTCTCCCTGCTTTGCAAGGAGCAGCTGAGATAATTAATCGACAACCATGTTGGTTAATATCTAGTGCGACCCTAGCGTATTAGGTTAATCGCTGATAAGGCCAGGGTGCGCGACAGATAAGAGATTACTTGTCTGGGTGACACAATTGGGACAGACAAGGATGAGCTGTCCGACTTGTAAAGTAAAAAGATGTTACATCTTACACACATTGCTGAGAGAGTTTACCGATGTGTTTGTGAGTTGGTACACAAGGCATCGGAAGTTGTTTTGCCATATATGGGAGACGTGACCTTTGCACCACGCGCAAAATTATTCCATGTCGGAATATTTTGAAATTACCCCACCCAACAAGCATGTTTGAAATGATTGTAGCTCTGAGTAGCTTTATAACAACAGATGCGGGTGTAGAACAGGCAATGTAACTGGGCGTTTGTTCAAATCTAACCACTGTGAGAAATCGCTTGCCAAGGCTACAACCAGACCTTGCCAGAAGCTAGAATTCAGAATTCCATTTTTTCAGGTCGGACCTTTTATTGGAGAATCTTGACGGACTTACAAAACAACCTAGGAAATCTCTATCATTTTAACAAGGAAACCGGGACTGAGGAAACTGAAACACACAGAGTAACAGAGAGAATTATCTTATAAAAGTAACGACCACAAAAACACGTGTAAGAGGCCTAATCAAGTGCCTTAACTTCATTCACCTGAGCACAAAGTCTGTGAGCCAGGATGGGCGTAAGTTGCCATTTTACATTCTATATTTTTCATTACTAACATGTGAACTAATATGTATATATTGCCATGTGAATATTAATATGTGAAAATCGCTAGTCCAAGTTAATTGAGGCTGGCAACCTCAGGGTACAGAATGATGATTTTATGAACCACCACTGCAAGGGCTGGTGACTGTTTATCGTTAGTTTATTAAAGAGAGCTAAAAGCCTAGTTAGTCCCAAGTTCCATATGGAGCAGGGAGGGAAAGATGAAAGAAATGATGTACATTATAAGTGTAATACTTACAGTTTCAAACCAGTGTAAATGTCTATGTAAACCTACTCACTTTAAAATTAACGAAGTTTCAAACTTTTCAACAAGTGTAGGTATAAACGAAAACATATTCAATTTATACTGTGAACACGTTTCAGTCAGTGGAGATCTAAATGTAAACATGTTCTATATGTACTATTAACCTTCTCATCTAAATGTAAAATAAAGATATAGCTATTCAATTTAAATGTAAAGACAGTTTTCTCTCGAGCGATTAAGTTTAATTCTCGTCTAGGGTAAATTCTGAGTAGATGGGATTGTGGAATAGGAGAAAGGGGACACATACGTATGTGTTGGGAAACGCAGTACTCAGGAGAGTGTTCGTTTCTATTCTTTTATCATAGTTGTTCGTGGTGGTAGCAGCTGAGGGCACCATCTCTGGAACAAGAAGGGAACAGTGGCCTGAACTTTAAGACGAGGGACCAACTTTGTAGACACTCCCTGACACTTCTGGGAACGTGCTTCGCCCTACATCCTTGAACAGCGACGAGCGTTTTCAGTGATCAATCTACCAAGAACCAACCCATCAGCGGGAGCAGAACACACCAGTGGCAGATAAGTGAAAGCTATACGCTGGGTGGGGGCTTAAACGAGCAGAAATTAATCATTGCTTAATTCTTCACAAAAGTTGTCGACAGATCCTAAAGTTAACGTGCTCAGCCAATGCAACATTGTTCTCGTTTTTCTGAATATCTTTTGAAACTGCCTTGAGATAGAATCGTCATTATCCTTCTATCTACAACTCTGTTAAGAGTAATCTTGTGCGAAGGTAGACACATTTGACGACCCATATTAGATACTCTTGAGTTTTGGCCACTGTTAAACGACTACTGCAAAGCAGGGGAGGCAATCTGTGACAGATGTATAAATATATATATATATATATATATATATATATATATATATATATATATATATATATATATATATATATATATATATATATATATATATATATATGTGTGTGACAGCGCCATCTTGAGGTCTGTCGTTCTAGGCGCTGGCCCCATCTGGTCAGTCATATTGTCTATGTGGTTTAGTGCCTTTTGATCACGTTATCTTCAAGCAGATTTATTACAAGGCCATAATAAGCCTACATATTAGTTGTGTTTTTGCTCTAGTTGTGTATATCTGTGTTTTCATGCATTCTGGAGCATAATCGCGTGTGTTATTTGTGTGGCGTAGATTAATGCGCGTAAGCGCGCAGTAAATTGAGTGGTTAGGCCAGGGCTTATAAAAAGGGGTAGCAAGCGGCGAAACCGGTCTATGTTTGAGAGAGCCGCCCAGTGAGAACAGACTAAGAAGACACACAAGAGCCAAGCTGTAAATGCCTTGAGCACACAGTCTATAAACACTGACTGGGTGTTCGTTTGAGTGTTTGTTGGATTGTTTGTTTGGTGTTCGGTTCTGTTCGGTAGAATTAAATGTTGATCTGCATAAGGCTTTGGGTTGCTTGAATTGTTAAGTCTGCTGCTGAGAGGGTTGCAAGCAACCAATAATTGCAACCCCTGTCAAACGATCCTTTATAAATTTTCTTGGTGCACGGGTCTTGGGTGTGAGGTACCCCTAGCGCCCCTGTCACAAGTGGCGTCGTCGGCAGGATTGACAGACAGCACGCAGTGAAGCAACTCTTCAGCAATCAGAGCAGCAACAGCCGAAACAGTAGAACACCCAGTTCAGTGCAAGGCGAGGGACGGGATCATCCAGTTTGTCAAGATTTCTAGTCAACTCTACTAGCAACAAGATGGCGGCACGCAACACACGTGCTGCTAGTAGAACTGATAACGAAGATGTGGCTGAGGTGGATGACCCTGTAGTAGGGCTGGATCGTCAACCAGAACGAGTGCAGTACATCGTGGTACCTACTCACAAGAGGGTGCGGTGCTTTGGGGAGCGCACGGGTCCTACGGCTGAGGAATATGTCAGAGAGGTGAGAGCTGCCTGGAGAGTAGGGATGATGAGTAAAGAGGACCAGGCAGATGTTATTCTTGACAGTGTGACCCCAAGTGTCCGCAGGGAGCTGAGGATTCAGGCTGATGATGATGACCCAGAAGCAATGCTACATTCCATTCTTAGGGTGTATGGGGAGCGTCGGAGCATCCCAGAAGTAATGGCCGCGTTCTACTCTACCCGGCAAGGTGCAAGGGAGTCTCTTTGGGAATTCTCCCATCGCATTCACGAGGTGTTTGAAAGTGTTGTAAGGGCACAAAAGCAGAACAACGTCACTCCCTTGGCGCCATCCTTTCTTCGTGACCAGTTTTGCTGCTTGTCTGAGAGATGACCTACTAAGAAAGCTTGCAAAGGAAATGATCATCAAAGGAGCCTACAGCATCGTTCACGTCGGTGAGGGACTATGCCCTACGGTTTTTTGGAGACTGAGCCCACTTCTGGGGCTGGTGTTGCCAGTGTCGAAGCAGCTTCGGGGGCTGGTGTTGCCAGTGTTGAAGTGGCAAGAACAGAGACTGTGTCAGATACGCATGCATTAAACGCAGAAGTAGAGCGGCTGAGAGCACAGGTGGCTCAATTAGAGGCTAAAATTGATGCGATGTCTCAGGAGCAGGGGAGACGTACCAGGACAGTTCGTTGTTTTAGATGCAGAGAACTAGGCCACGTACAGAATCGATGTCCACAGGCGTTAAACTAGACCCCTCTGCGGCTGGGAGTCAGGTTACAGAAGGGGAGCAGAATGGCTCAAAGATAAAGATGGTTGGTGGTCGACCGGAGTGTGAGGCGCTTATTGCAGGGAAGAAAGTCAAAGGCGGCCAGGGATGTAAGGGTAGCAGGAGGCGACCCAGGGCACCAAGGAAGCCTAGGAAAATAAGATGCTTCAACTGTGGAGACCTTTCGAACCACATGGCAGCCAAGTGTCCCCAGGGCCCGCTTCCTAAGCGATGTTTCCATTGTAGGTCCCCGGACCATTTGATATCGGTTTGCCCATCAAAGAGCGCCCTCTCTAAGCGTACCAACACATCTACATTGCCGTCACAGTGCAAGCCAAGAGATGGCCGTGGCAACTGTCACCATAAGGGCGCCAGGAAAAGTGGTCGGCATTTAGAGGAGGAGACTCATCTAAAACTCGTTGAAGGACACGTTTCCAGGCTACGAGGGGCGCACGTAAGAGCAGAGCCACCGTTGCAGAGTTTTGCAGCAGTCCGGAAAGAGAGATGTGACAAGCTGTCGTGTTCTACTCCACTACAGGTCGGAGAATTGGTGAAGAAGAGAATGCACGACGCTGAGAGATCCGAGATTCGTGATATGTGGTCAGAAGACGAGTACGTTGTAGTTCGTGCTCCCACAATGACAGGGAGTCCATATATCATCCAACGAATGGACAGAGCGAGTCCGAGCATTAGAGTAACCAGCAATGACCTGAGACGAAGTGAAGGAAAAGGTGATCCTCCAGATTTGGATAATACGACTGAAGCGCCTGATTTAGTGCAGTTGTCGGGACGACAACAAAATCAGGCGGGGAATATGTGACAGCGCCATCTTGAGGTCTGTCGTTCTAAACGCTGGCCCCATCTGGTCAGTCATATTGTCTATGTGGTTTAGTGCCTTTTGATCACGTTATCTTCAAGCAGATTTATTACAAGGCCATAATAAGCCTACATATTAGTTGTGTTTTTGCTCTAGTTGTGTATATCTGTGTTTTCATGCATTCTGGAGCATAATCGCGTGTGTTATCTGTGTGGCGTAGATTAATGCGCGTAAGCGCGCAGTAAATTGAGTGGTTAGGCCAGGGCTTATAAAAAGGGGTAGCAAGCGGCGAAACCGGTCTATGTTTGAGAGAGCCGCCCAGTGAGAACAGACTAAGAAGACACACAAGAGCCAAGCTGTAAATGCCTTGAGCACACAGTCTATAAACACTGACTGGGTGTTCGTTTGAGTGTTTGTTGGATTGTTTGTTTGGTGTTCGGTTCTGTTCGGTAGAATTAAATGTTGATCTGCATAAGGCTTTGGGTTGCTTGAATTGTTAAGTCTGCTGCTGAGAGGGTTGCAAGCAACCAATAATTGCAACCCCTGTCAAACGATCCTTTATAAATTTTCTTGGTGCACGGGTCTTGGGTGTGAGGTACCCCTAGCGCCCCTGTCATATATATATATATATATATATATATATATATATATATATATATATATATATATATATATATATATATATATATATATGTATATAATATACGATGGGCCAGAAGACGCCAATCTCCTGCTTCGTGTCTTGGTTTAGTTACCCTCACGAGCCAGCCATTTCGCGAGCGCGAGGTTCACCAACTACCTCGCGCACCCTACGTCTTGTGTAATGCAATTATGGGTTATAAAACGCTTGGCTCAGAGCCTGGGGAATAGAGGAAACTAGACTCTGTAACGATGGAACTGATTATAATTCTGCTGTATATTTTAGGGTGGGTTACTCTGAGGTGAGAATAGGTACATCTGATAGAATATGGATATGTACATAGTTTTCGTGTGAGATTTCTTGTAAGCATAATGCCCCTCCTTTGTGCATAAGGCACTTCGAGACATAAGTGTTTTTCTGTTTGCTCCTTGCGGAGCATGGAGACACCAATGCAGCTGACGTCCACCAGAGGCCTGCACGAAGCATTTATATGCTATTACAGTGGTTGTTTCTGTGACAATGCGTTTCATATGATGAGATTCCAAGTCTGATCAATCGTAATATACGACACGCTTGTTGCCAGTCTCACCAGTCGTCACATACGACATGCTTCAGAGTACAGAAACGAATATTGATGTGGATCGGTTGCGAGGTGGTAGTTTATTCTTATAGCAGCATAACTATTAGAATCACTATTTGCACAAGTCTGGGAAACTGAGACAAAACCAACAGAGTGGAGTAAAGGAATAATTGTCAAATTGCCCAAGAAGGGCGACCTTGCAGACTGCAACAACTGGAGAGGAATTACTCCTCTCAGTTCCCAGTAAAAAACTAGGCAGGATAATCATCCAGAGAATGTCAAAAGCAGTTGACCATAAACTGAGGAAAGAACAAGCGGGTCTTAGAAAAATTGTGCAGATCATATATTCACCCTCAGGAGCATCATAGAGCAGTGCTCAGAATGGCAGAGACAGCTGTACATTAACTTTGTTGATTTTGAAAAGGCTTTTGACAGCTTACACAGGGACAGCCTATGGAAAATACTATGGGCTTATGGAATTCAAAGCTGCACTGTTTCCATTATAAAAAGCCTCTATTCTAACTTCACATGACGTGTTGGATTGAGTAATCTAACTTCCGAAGGGAAAACAGGAGTACGACAGGGATGCCCCTTATCAACAACATTATTTTTGACAGCCATAGTCTGAACATCAATCTAAAGAAGACAGAGGTCATGACACTCAATGTGGGCAATCCTGAGCCAATAACAATAAGGAACCAGAAGCTATAACAGACAGACACATTTACTTACCTAGGATGCTGATGCGTGCACCATGGGTTGAGTGATGGTGCCCGTGGTCTGGTTTTGTGAAGTGTGCAGATGATGTTCAGTCAAACAATGATCATACAAAAACAGGGCAATCCACATAAGGACGTCAGTTAATTCACGACGTATAAAGTCAATGATTCTTGTAACAGCTGATGACGTTTTTCTGCATTATTTATTGTGGACGCCACAGTGACAAAATGGATACGCGAACATGTAGGTACATCGGACAGTCATTATCACAGCAACAGTCAATACAGCAATGGACGGTAGACGGCATTATAACAATGTTGAGTCATATGCATTTTATACTTCAAAGTGCTGTAAATGTAGTCAGGTGGAAACCTCCATCCTTTTCTATAACAGCCCGGAGATAACCAGATGTATGAGATCAGTTCACTCTCCCTAATCTGACTTCAGCAAGACAGGCACGTCTGCTGAAGTATAAATAATGTCCTCAAAAAAAAATCCTCTAGATAACAAAAGGTTTCAAACCTAGTTCATGTAGCAAAGAGCAAGTAATGGTCCTTGGGACATGCATCAACCGAAGCGGTACAATGCAGCAACATGTGAGCTGAGAAAACATCTCGTGATGACGACTTTCGAAGACAGGTTATGAATCAAATGTCGCTCACGACCAGAAATCGATAAAGTTAATGAAAAGTTAATTTACCTTGCCTTCAGGAAGTACACAGAAATACTACGCCTCCCGGCGTGTGGAAATACACTAGAGGTATCATCTCGAATAAACGAAATATCCATTAAGAGGACTTCACATTCCTGACAGAACAATAAATAGCCGAGACCCTCTCACTGAGGCGTCTTGCTAGCTCTGCAAATCTGCGCTCACTGACTGGTGGGCGGAAATCGATCGACAAAGACCCAAGACTTAGGCATGCGCAGTCCAGCGCAAACCGACCACAGTTCAGACAACTTAAGACGCAAGGACCTTTACTAAGAACCAGCTTAAGAATGATTACCTTATAAGGATGACCCAACTGGTTGCCAACCGTTTTCTGAGAAACGCGGCCTAGCCAGACCATACATGGACATGATTCAAGAACGCCTAACAAACTTAACTGCGTTCGATACCAACGCGAGGAGACAACTGCTTACAATGAAAAGTGAATATAAATTTCAAGCAATTGTTTCCCTTTCATTACAATATATATATTGTACATAAAACGATGTTGCGAGAATTTCACACGCAACATATCACCACCACCTCCCGATAAAAAAAAAATGTGGAACATATTATTTTTTTTAATATCCAAGAGCATGCGATAAGCGGCTCAAAACGCACGAATTATGCGCGGATAATTAATTAAATTGCCTAACATGAGGCTAAATATAGAGTGTCTGGTGAGGATATACCTCAACAGAAAAATAAATATGTCTCAAAAAATATTCACATCGGGGAGGTGTCACCAACACACATCACGCTAGCATGTAAACACAATATACGTATGCAAGTTACCATAGTCATCATTAAATAGCATACTCTAATATTGTCTTAAAAAATGGATGTACAAATCTGATAGGAAAATTTAAATAGTACATTATTTGACATGTAATGACATAAGTACATAGTAAAGTTAAAGTATATGACGATCCAGGACATATCTTCTGGCATTCCGAGGGTAAGTACACAATCTAGAACTCGTCATGCTTGATAATAGTAAGGTAAGTCCTCAGCTCATCAATGACATTCTGAGAAAGTACAAGCAATATAACGCTAATTAACAACTAATATGCTTCATAAGGTACAATACATTATTAATAATTGTGGCTGTTTAGTAAACTTACGGCCCTTATATTAACTACCCAGTCCTCCTCTATCATCTTAAAAAACGAAACAGAAGAAGATGATAACAAAGCACGATAGTGTGTACATATAAAGTGAGTACAGATGTGCTAATCTATTGTAGTAATATAGGTGTGTTATGACTCTGTAATATATAGAAATATAGGACAGAATTATTAGTTGGAATCATGTGGGCATCTAGACAAAATGTCAGCCATCACATTATCCGCACCACGGATAGCTCGTACCGTGAAGTGAAAAGGTTGAAGAGCAATAGCATATCGAGTGGATCTCGAACTCTTCAAATTCTTAGTCTGAATAGCTGTAAGAGCTTTTTGATCAGTCTCTAGAATGAAATGTGCGCCCAGGAGGAATCTTTGTAGTTTGAGAATTGACCAAACCATAGCTAACAACTCACGGTCTAAAACCGAGTAGTTCCTCTCTGCCGCATTTAGTTTTCTAGAAATGTACATAACAGGATGCAGAGTATTTGCATATTCTTGCATAAGTGCTGCTCCAATCCCAGTGGATGAAGCATCACTCCGAAGAACAAAAGTCCTATCAAGAGTAGGTAATCTTAGGATGGGAGGAGATGAAAAATATATTCTTGATTTGGTCTAGGGAAGATTGGCATTCTTCAGACCAACGGACCAGATTAGGCGAACCTTTCTTCAACAATGTTGAGAGAGGTGCCATGATCGAAGATAAATTTGGAATAAATCTCCCATAAAATTGAATTAAACCTAAGAGACTCCTAACTTGTTTCTTCGTTTTAGGAACAGAAATGTTCAGTATTTTGGAAGTATTGTGGTCCTCTGTCTTCAAGAGACCATGACCAACACGATGACCCAGGAAAGAGATTTCACCAAAACCAACAAAAGCTTTAGAAGGTTTTGCTGTCAAACTATTCTCACGTAGAGTGGACAGTAAGTCATATAAACCTAAATAGTGATCTTCCCAGGTATCACTGAAGAGACAGATATCATCTAAGTATGCGATGACATCCGAACGATGTGACAGAATTCGACGCATCATGCGAACGAAAGTAGCAGGGGCGTTCATAAGACCGAAAGGCATAACATTCCATTGAAATAGACCCCTAGGTGTAGAAAAAGCAGTAAGAGGTTTGGCATGCTCTGCTAAAGGCACTTGCCAATAACCTTTAGACAAGTCAAGTTTAGTGAAGAATCTAGAATTAGAAAGTCTAATCAGTAGATCTTCTAACAAAGGCATCGGTTCAGCATCGAACTTTGTGACCTGATTCAATTTGCGATAATCAACGCAAATTCGTATGTTCTTATCTTTCTTCCGGACAATAACCATGGAAGAAGAATATGGTGAAGTCGATGGTTCAATTATATTTAATTGAATCATTTCATCCAATTCCTTTTCCACTTGCGACTGAAAGTGTATAGGGATAGGATAAGGCCTAACCCTAATAGGATTACTGTCGGTAAGAATTATGTCATGTTCTATGACATCTGTGTGTCCAGGAATGTCAGTGAGAACATCCTGAAATGTTTGTAACATCGACGAGACTTGTCGATGTTCGTCACCAGAAAGATTTGGAGAAACAGAAACGTTTTTCCAAGATTCCGTGGAATGTAGTGGAACCACTGGAAGGGGAAGATTGACATCAGAGAAAGTAGATTCCTCATCCTGTATGACAGACAGGGATGAGTAATGACCATGAGGTGCAGGAGCATCATCCGTTGCCTGGAAAATAGGCAGCAAATAGTCCGGACGTTCGTGAAATTCCGAAAGCATGTTTATGTGGAAAGTTTTATGCTTTCCATCGATATCGACCACATAGTCGACATCAGAAATCCGAGAGACTATTGCATACGGACCTTTCCATGCAATAAGAAGTCTATTTTCCCTACTGGGGAGTAGGACGAATGCTTTGTCACCTGGACAAAGTTGTCGTAGACATCTATTTTTGTTAGCAAACTGCCTTGCCTTTTCTTTAGCAATTTCTGATGAAGCAGTTGCTAATTTACATGCCTCAATGATCTTTTGCCTCAGAGCAATGACATACTCATATGAGGATTGAGTTTCATCGCTAATATCATCGGCAGTGATGAGATCGTGTAATAAAAACATAGGGCCGCGCGGACGCGCGCCAAAGACAAGTTCGAAGGGAGAAAACCCTGTGTGTTCATTTGGGACTTCTCTATAGGCAAAGAGAGCCGCGGGTAAAACCCTGTCCCAATCTTGAGGATGATCTTCAGTTATCTTACCAAGCAAAGTCTTGAGCGTTCTATTCAGACGCTCAACTAACCCATTAGACATAGGATGATAGATACTACTGAGAGATCGTTCAATATGTAAGGTAGACATTACCTGTGACATAGTGTCAGATATGAGTTGAGTGCCATGGTCTGACAATATTTCTCTGGGGAACCCCAAGCGAGAAAATATCAACCAAAGAGCATCTGCGATATCTGTAGTAGATATGCTCTTAAGAGGAATAGCCTCTGGCCAACGTGTGCACATATCGACACATGTAAGGATAAACTGATGTCCTCTGGCCGACTTGACCTTAAAAGGGCCAATAATATCTATGGCCATTTTCTGAAACGGCCGAATAGGGATGTCAGCAGCCTGGATAGGCGCAGCATGTCGTGGTCCTCTAGATTTGACCTCCTGACATACCTTGCATGATCGGCAGTAAATACGAATGTCCTTGTTGACAAAAGGCCAAAAGAAAGCCGCAAGGACTCTCGACTTCGTACGGGAAAAACCCATATGTCCAGCACATTGCGAGTCATGAGCATGTTGTAATATTTGCACTCTCATGCTCTTGGGAACAAGAATTTGCGAATGTGCCGACGTAGTCGAATCTTGTACCATACGTACAAGTACGCCGTTTCTCATTGCAATCCAAGATTTTCTATTTGTATCCTGATTCGGATCACCTTTCTTCGCAAGAATGAAGAATTTTTTTAAAGAAGGATCTTCTTCTTGCAATTTTATGAAAGAGTCACGAGTGATCACTAAGTGACTATCTTGGCTATCAACTTCATTATCACCATTCAGTGAAGTTTCGGGTTTTTGTAGAGCTTGTGCTCTTGTAACCACTGCATTTGTAGCTTGCATGTTATTATCTTCCCAAGCAGCAATCTGCTGTGGGGTACACTCCCTAACTCCGTGAATACGACCAATAATAAGGTCCGCAATAGGATTAGGTAAGAGACAAGCATGCACATCTCCTGTAAAGAAAGGAGTGGCAATGCGAATTACAGCAGTAGGATATTTTTCTAGAGTGCCGCCAAATGTGACACATTTAATAACCTTTCCTGTAGCACAAGATGGATCTACAAGCGATTGTCTAACACCAATAGTGGTGCATCCGGAATCGAAAAGTAGTGAGACCGGAGTATCATTAACAAGACCCTTATGTAGGATTAAAGAACCCCTCCCGTCATGCGCAACAGCAGCAGGAAGAGCGGGAAGAGGGTGACCACAACTCAAAGTAGTTATGGTACCCGGTTCGAATAAAGTACTGCATTGGGGGCATTTGTTTGCTCTCTCAAAGTCAAAAGCAGAACCAGTGACGGCGTCAAAGTTTTTATTATCAACAACGTGATTACAGGCTCCCTGAGTTTCCTGTTGTACAGAATTAGCCTGCTGATATCTCTTTTTTTTTGTGTTGAGATCTACCCCGACTATTATTACCTCTGAAGTTATCAAAGTTATTATTATCTCTGAAGTTATTATTGTCTCTATTGTAATTGTTATCATGGTTCGAATTCCAGTTTCCACAATTACTATCATGTCCACATTGATGCGAACATCTATGTGTTTGGTTTTGAGGTCTTCGGGAGGAATAACCTCTATTACCATATCCTCTTTTGAAATGCCTATAATTATTAGGGTGATAGTAACGAGCACTATCAGGTTGTCTCCAATTCTTCGAAGAAGAATCACCATGAAATTGATTTCCATGATTTTGACAGAAATTACCGCTGCCCTTTCTATCAAAATTTTGTTGGGATCTACGAGCAAAGTTTTGACCATACGGTGCTGCCGAAGCAACTGGTAAACCTTCTTTCACCTTAGAGTTACTAATGGTTATGTGTGGGTGCGCAGTTACATACTGGCAACAGAAATCTTCCATTTCTTTTATTGTTTTAGGTTTACGTTCATGAAGGAAAGCAAGGAAAGACTCATTGACAGACGACATGACTTTGTCTCTAAGTATTAAGTCCATAAGTGCTTCATAAGTTTTTTCCGTCTTAGATAGTTCAACCCATCGTGAAAAAGTAATGCGTATTCTTGCAATAAACTCGGAGAATTCAACTCCAGTTTCAGGCAACATGTTTTTAAATTGTAGACGATAGCCGTCTTCGTTAAGCTGATATTTCTTTAACAAAGCGGCCCTGACAACCTCATAATTGTTCTTGTCAGGTTCATCCACCATATTTAACATACTTAGAGCTTTACCTGTCAGTATCCCTGACAACTGATAAACATATTTTGCTTTGTCTATGTTATGAGCTTTACATGCTTGTTCAAATCTGTCCAGATAGAACATTATGTCATCACTGGAAGGATTAAATGTTGGTAACTTAATCTTAAAAGTATCATTATTAGACTTATCAGAAGATGAACTCTTGTTTGCATCATTAGCATTACTCATGCTCGTCAATTTTAACTTCTCCAACTCTAAAGCTAAGAGTTTTTCTTCATGTTCCATTTTTGCTTTTTCTTTCCTCTCATCAGACTCTCTCTGTAATCTTCTTTCCTCAGCCTCAGCCTCTCTTTGTAACTTTTTCTCTTCAGCCTCAGCCTGTAGTCTCTTATTTTCAGCCTCTTTCTCAAGTCTTTTATTTTCAGCTTCTTTCTCCAGTCTTTTATTCTCAGCTTCTTTTTCAAGTCTTTTATTTTCAGCTTCTAGTTGTAGCTGGAGTTTTCTCTCCTCAGCTTCTGATTCCCTTTTTAGTTTTTCCATTTCCATTTGGAATTTTCTTTCATCTGCCTGCATCTGCAGTCTCAGATTCTCAGAATCTATCTTTTTCTGCTCAGCTTCTGCTTTCTGTCTTTTTTCCTCAGACTTCAGCGCTTTGTTATATAGAGCAGTAGCATACTCTTCCAACTTATCATCAGTCTTTCCAAGGGATTTACCCTGTTCAATAAAGTACTCAAGTGTAGACATGTTGTCTAACATATGAGTCCAAAAACCTGAAATAATTAACTAATTTATTTCAAACCTAAGTGTAACAAGTCTTAATTAAGCACTTGTATATTCACATCACATTATATTATCCCAGTCTCTGTGGGAAAACAAGTCTCCAATCAAAGAACTTGTATATGAAATGTCAACAATTAATTCTTTATCATAAGTGCACTTCTCATTCAATAGTGCACGACACTATTCATCATTCATTTATCATCAGTGTAGTAGTAACAGTGCATTAGCATAGCCCATTAACTAATTACTATAACTGTAAACAATGACTATGTAAACACATGCAGAATGTAAACATTGAAAATGTAAACCATAACAAAGATCAGCAACAATACAAAAACGTTCGCAGAAATCAACTAAAAATAAAGCAGAAATTAAAGAAATATCACAAAAAATGTGACGATATCTGCGATAGAATTAAACAAAATACATGACACCACAGTGTATAAATAAAAATGTTGTATGAAACTAAACTATAGTCAAGAGGAGGCTAACAAATACAAACAAATCAAAACAAAACTAAAGAATGCGAAATAATAACGAAAACAATATTAACACATGTCATCACAACTAACATAAATAGCAACAGAAGTCGCTTAGCAAATTCCAGTATCGGAAATTTGCACACCCTACAGAAAACGCTCACAATAGACGACCTCTATGACGTGGTATGATCTAAGGGAGACTCCACCCAACCGAAAACCCGCTGAAATATAAACATATAAATATACCAATAACATATAAACATATAACATATAACAATAGAATGAGATGATACACAGAAGACTCAGTAGAAGTATAAGGGCACAGTTTACATACAAACAGGCCACTTAACTTATAGGCTTCCAATCGTAGAACAGCAGAAAAAACAGATGTCCATCAACGTCCTAAAGAGCGAAGCTCCAACGATGATGCATCTGCACTGCTCAACTGCCACGACGATGATACTAGAGCTTCTGATATACAGGTAGCGTTGTTACGGCACTTGTCCTTCTTAAATATAACAGCCACCAGTTTCACTCGGTACTTGGCCTTCTTAACACAAGAACTTGTAAGAATCGGCACTTGACCTTCTCAAAAAAAAACGACAGCACTGGAACCTTGACAGCAGCAACTTGCTTGACTTGCGTTAAAGACAACAGCAGTCCGTGTTATCCGGCAATATGCAACAACGCCGGGTACTGTCAAATTCATGTTTCAGTCAAAAAATTGCAATTTTGACATTTACCGGGCAACGCCGAGTACTTTGAAAATTTTGAAGTGTTGACTTGAAGGATGCTGTTTGTTGAAAATGAAGTGGGTAAGGGACCCCGTGTATGCTGGTACCAGATCAAACCAGCTTATGGCCACCAAATGATGCGTGCACCATGGGTTGAGTGATGGTGCCCGTGGTCTGGTTTTGTGAAGTGTGCAGATGATGTTCAGTCAAACAATGATCATACAAAAACAGGGCAATCCACATAAGGACGTCAGTTAATTCACGACGTATAAAGTCAATGATTCTTGTAACAGCTGATGACGTTTTTCTGCATTATTTATTGTGGACGCCACAGTGACAAAATGGATACGCGAATATGTAGGTCACATCAAACAGTCATTATCACAGCAACAGTCAATACAGCAATGGACGGTAGACGGCATTATAACAATGATGAGTCATATGCATTTTATACTTCAAAGTGCTGTAAATGTAGTCAGGTGGAAACCTCCATCCTTTTCTATAACAGCCCGGAGATAACCAGATGTATGAGATCAGTTCACTCTCCTTAATCTGACTTCAGCAAGACAGGCACGTCTGCTGAAGTATAAATAATGTCCTCAAAAAAAATCCTCTAGATAACAAAAGGTTTCAAACCTAGTTCATGTAGCAAAGAGCAAGTAATGGTCCTTGGGACATGCATCAACCGATGCGGTACAATGCAGCAACATGTGAGCTGAGAAAACATCTCGTGATGACGACTTTCGAAGACAGGTTATGAATCAAATGTCGCTCACGACCAGAAATCGATAAAGTTAATGAAAAGTTAATTTACCTTGCCTTCAGGAAATACACAGAAATACTACGCCTCCCGGCGTGTGGAAATACACTAGAGGTATCATCTCGAATAAACGAAATATCCATTAAGAGGACTTCACATTCCTGACAGAACAAAAAATAGCCGAGACCCTCTCACTGAGGCGTCTTGCTAGCTCTGCAAATCTGCGCTCACTGACTGGTGGGCGGAAATCGATCGACAAAGACCCAAGACTTAGGCATGCGCAGTCCAGCGCAAACCGACCACAGTTCAGACAACTTAAGACGCAAGGACCTTTACTAAGAACCAGCTTAAGAATGATTACCTTATAAGGATGACCCAACTGGTTGCCAACCGTTTTCTGAGAAACGCGGCCTAGCCAGACCATACATGGACATGATTCAAGAACGCCTAACAAACTTAACTGCGTTCGATACCAACGCGAGGAGACAACTGCTTACAATGAAAAGTGAATATAAATTTCAAGCAATTGTTTCCCTTTCATTACAAAATATATATTGTACATAAAACGATGTTGCGAGAATTTCACACGCAACAGATGCATAGTAACACCTGACGGCGGAACAAGCAAAGACATTAACAACAGAATGAATAAAGCGAGAACAGCCTTTGCTGGTCTCAGCAACGTTTGGAGGTCTTACCAGTACAGCACAAACACCAAATTAAGACTGTATAAGAGCTGTGTACTTTCTGTGCCTCTCTATGGTGCGGAATGTTGGAGAGTAACAGAGAAGGAAATGTCGAAACTGTCCTCCTTCTACACAATCTGCCTAAGGACAATTCTCCGAATCTTTTGGCCAAACACCATCAGCAACCAAGAACTACTTATTCGGAGTAACCAGGAGGACATGCACACCATCATAGCTGGCAGACGCTGGAGTTGGGTTGGCCACGACCTCAGAAGGGACCCTGATACCATTACAAAAACAGCTATGCTATCGACTCCCGAAAGAAAGCGAAAGAGATGCCGACCAAAAACAACTTGGCGGAGAACTGTGGAAGCCGAGATGCAAAGAAAAGAACCAGAGTTGGGGCACTGTACGAAGGATGGCCGCCGACCGAACAAAGTGGAGGCAATTTGTTGCTGCCCTACAAGACGCCACGAGGCGTGAGGGCCACTGACTGCTTTGACGGTCGGCGGCTATGGATCAAAGAAGAAGAAGAAGGAGAGCATTGGTTGTACATAGCGTTTAATTCTGTTTTATACCCATTTTATTATTATTTAATTATTGTCATGGAATGGAAGGGTGTAGGATGGTATGAGAGCACGTGGATTCACTTGGAGATATAATTAATTCTCTTCTTGCTCCCTATGGACCACGGAGCCAAAACATGTGGCTGACCTTCGCATGAAGCTCGCACAAAGCATTTATATGCTCTTGCACCAGTGGCTTCAGTTGCAATCTGTGTTACATGGTGAAATTGTCAGCCTCATGCTCAACACAACAATAGTGTGGCAATGGTGTGTGTATAATAGTGGGATGTTTCAGGTGGCTTGGAAGAACGCGATGTTTGGCAGGTGAAAGAATGGTGTTTCTCATTATTTAATTATGATGATTTTAATTAGTAAGTGCTTTATTTGCGTTTCAGGTTAGCACAGGAGCAATGGCTGGGTGTTTGTTTGTTTAGTGTTCGTTTGCTTGTTTATTTACTCTTTGTCACGGACTGGGTTGTAAACCATCAATAAGTTACAACCCCTGCCTTGGAATCAAGTTTTATTGTTTTACGGGTCTGGTGCGAGTGTGAATTGGCCACAAGGCAATAATGTGATCACATATCACATCACACATCATCCACGCCCACCCTGTCTCACACACACACACACATATATATATATATATATATATATATATATATATATATATATATATATATATATATATATATATATATATATATATATATTGTGACAGCCCGTGATTCTTTGTATTATGAAGACTGTTATGTGACAATGTCTGTCCAGGTTCTTTTACCTCTGTGGTTAGCATTGACTTGCTGTTTAACCACAACAGTCACACACACACACAGCACGTGATGCGATAACGCCATAGTAATTTGAATAGTGGTTTATTTATATATGAAAGGATCATTGCTGTCTGCTCTGACCTCCACATTTTGGTCCAGCATAGAATATACAATGTAAGTTCTTTCTTTCCTTACTCTCTCTCGCTCAGTATCGAATGTACACCTTCTGACCTTTTAACCATCAGTGATCATGCAGGTGTTCTAGTTCTGTTGTTTCTTCCTTATAGTTTCTTATGTCTATTGTTATCTATCATCTCAGTGTTCAGGTTATCTATTGGTAGACCGGGCCTCTCCGGGGATGATGTTTTCCCTTGCAACACTGAAGAACAGGACTACTGTCTAAATGAAATAAAGTTCACCCTACGTACCTCTTCCTTTCTGAATAATATCTAACTCACACCGTTTCTCCTTCTAGACAAGAATTTCTCCTATTCAATATTTCGGGTTAATCATTACCCAAAACTACTTTCTTGTCCATGAAATATTCATCCCTTAAACTACTTGAATAATGCCATTATCATGGCTCCTAGCGTACGTGCCATCCGCACACTAACTCACGCCTTCTGGACTGCCCGCTGAGAAAAGCGTGCATTCACTAAACTCCCGTTCACCTCTGTCCTGCGCAACATTGTCCGCGCATCCCCTGTTTGTACTCTATCTGAACCGTCCCATTCCTAATTCTTATTCCTTCCCTTTGACTGTAAATCGTTCTCTAACTGCCACAATATATATATATATATATATATATATATATATATATATATATATATATATATATATATATATATATATATATATATATATATATATATATATATATGAAGTAAATGATGAAACAATGAGCAACAACTGCCATTTGACAAATATATATTTTTTTAAATCGTTGCCACGGAATTACCTCTCCTGCTTTGCAGTAGTGGTCCAACAGTGGCCAAGACTGAAGAGTTTCTAATATGGGCAGTCAAAGGTGTCTACCTTCGGTCACGATTACTCTGGGCAGAGTTGTAGATAGAAGGATAATGATGCTTCTATCTCAAGGGAGTTTTCATATTTCCGAAGTCAAGAACAATGCTGCATTGGCAGGGCAATTGTTAACTTATATCGGTCCGCCGCCTTTTATGAAGAATTAAGCAATTATTAATTTCAGCTCGTTCAAGCCCCCACCCTGATTTACTCAGTGGAATTCTTATTATTATGACCTCTGTTTAGAGTGTATTTAGTAAATTGACTGAGACAAACATGCAGTACATTCAAAATGATTAAACCGACGTTAAATTTGTATATTTACAAATAACAGATTTAATAATCATTTAGGTTTAACAAGGTTTTAGAAAATTTGAATAATGATTTAACAGAAAGTTATCATCATTGTTGTGATTGAATGAAAGTTTATTAAGGAGGTATCTTCGCAGCTTTTATGTGTTATGTAGCTGTCAGTGACGGTTCTGCTCCTTCTGATGGTTTGCTTCTTTGTAGACTGATCACGCTCGTCGCTGGTCAAGATTGTAGGGCCCAGCACGTTCCTATAAATGTCAGGGAGTGTCTACAAAGTTGGTCCGTCGTCTTTAAGCTCAGGCCACTTTTTCCTTCCTCAACTGGTACCACCAACAACTTTGGTAAAAGAATAGAAGCAAAACGCTCTCCTGAGTATTGCGTTTCCCGACACATGCTTGTGTGTCTTCCTATTCCTATTCCACGATCCCATCTGCCTCAGAATTTATCCTCGATGAGAATTAAGCTTAATCCTTTACATTAAAATGAAAAAGTTAATAGTATAGATAGAATATGTTTATATTAACACCTACACTGATGGAAAAGTGTTCACAATATAGATTGAATATGTTTGCATTTACATCTACACTGATTGAAAAGCGTTGAAACATTCATTAATTTTAAAGTGAATATGTTTACACAGACATTTACACTGGTTTGAAAATGTAGATACTATTTAGAATGTACATCATTTCTTTCATCTTTCCCTCCCTGCTGCATATGGAACTTAGGACTACTTATACTTTTAGTTCTCTAAGAAATTATCAATAAAACAGTCACCAGCCCTTGCAGTGGTGGTTTTGAAATCATCATTCCATACGCTGAGGTTGCCAGCCTCAAATGACTTGGACATTCACTAGCAATTTTCACCTATTAATTTTCACATGGCAATATACATATTAGTTCACATGTTAGTAATGAAAAATATAGAATGTAAAATGGACAACTTACGCCAATCTTGGCTCACAGACTGTTTGCTCAGAGAAGTAGGTTTAAGGCATTGGCAGATGCCTTTTTTTCACGTGTCTTGGGGGTAGTTATGTTACCACTAAACTCCCACTATGACTCCGTGTTTCAGTTTCCTCAGATGCCGGTCTTCCTTATTAAATTGGTTTTCCTGTGCTCTTTAAGTCGTTCAAGATGTTCCACAAAGTCTGGTCTGATAAAGAGTATTCTGAATTCTAACTACTGGCAGTCTAGTTTCGTCTTCGCAAGCGATCCTCACAGTAAATTTTCACAGTGTCTTAAAACTGCGAAAAGGTCAGGTTATATGGCTCTTCTTCCCCGGCATTTGTTTGTTACGATGCTAATCAGAGCGCCAATCGTTTCAAACATGCGTGTATTGTGCGATAATTTCAAAATTATTTTGGCCCGAAATAATGTGCGTGATGTAAAATGTCACATCTCCCATAAAACATCCGATACCGTGTATGCTAACTCAAAAACAGATCTGTAAACTCATTCGACAATATGTGTCACATGTAACATCTTACTTTCTTGCTTTGCCACAAGGTGTGCAGGAAACGATGATGTCATACATGTCTTTCCAAAATGTGTGGCACAGACAAGTAATCTCGTTATCTGTCGCTTGAGCCCACAAAATCCGTCTCTTTACCATCTTGGCAAAGAACGCATGCTGGCCTTATCAGCGATTAAACAAATATGCTTGGCGATTTTAATGTTACTCTCTAGTCTGATGTCGGCCACACCCGAGATTAACCAACATGGTTGTCGATTAATTATTATCTCAGCCGTTCCTGGCAACGCAGGGAGGAACGGGTAACCAAACAGACATGACGACGTAACACTGAGAGGAGTTAAAATTACAAAATATCTGCTATATAGCAGAGAAAGAAAAAGCTGGCGACCCGGAAATTCCAGGTAATTAGTCCTCAGTTCAATTGAAAATGAGTACTGCCGTAGTGGAGGAGAGATCGAGAAGATGTCGCTTCAAATCCATCTTGTGACAATAGTGTTGTCCCAGAAATAAAATACAACAAAATAAAATATAAAATGGCCAATAAACAAGAGACAACAAAATATTGCTGCCCGCTCTAAAATCTCGTGGATAACTAACAATATCTTACGCTGAGCTGTAATGTTAATGTGATATTATTGTTTTATTTATAAAATGGCAGTTAATAATCCTTATTTTGAATTTTATATAAGATAGTTTTATGGGAGTGAAAAAATAATCATTTAAAAATAGGAAGTCACTTTTCAGTCACACTTTAGAAGGACTGAGCTGGTATGATAAGATCACAAGTGTGGAAGTTGTCACGAGTGCTGAAAAGAGTCTGACAAAAGTCTGAGTGAAGACTGAGAAGGTAGATGTGAATTGAGTGTAGAATGGAAATGGAGTGAATGGTAGCTGTCAGGAGTAAAGATATGAAGATTTCTTTTCACCTCCTGCGACTCAGTGACAATGTTTCAGTGCTATGCCTCACTCCGCCTCTCTTCTATTGTAACGTTATACAATGAGTAAGGACCACGTACACATCAAGTGACATCCCATTCAACATTAACATGTTGTGGTAGTAAGAGAATTCTGATCCGCTAATATTTATCTATTTTTATTAAATGAAGTATATAAATATAGGAAAAAGAAAATTTCAAGGAAGAGGGGAAAAAAAAAAACACAGATTATAATTAAGCAATGTCTGAAATTCAACTAATCAACACTACAGTATCACTTGAGAAAAACAAAACAACTTGGCTCAATTTCGGTTTACGAAAATCCCGAATATGGCCAACCAACTCTCAAATAACAAATCAACAGAGTACCTGAAATATAAAGAAGACAATAAACTTCCTCCTAACAAGTTCTGGTCATAGGCCCAGTCACCGAGACACAAATTGCAGTGATAACTACTCTTATTCCAGCCCACCGATACCCCACTTATCTCTAAGTCACCTCTCTTTTACTTTTTCCGCGTCCCTGTGTCTATTCCACCTTTTCACAGATCACGTAGATTTTTTTTGGTTAGAGGATGTTTATCCTTTCCCTCCTCTTCGCTGTCGAGCGGTGAAAATAACGTAAGTCCACGAAAATGCAGAGGTCAGAGGGAATATTATCCACAGGTAACACAGGTGCCACGTAACCAGGAATCCAAGGGTTATGCGATAATGAAATCAGGTTAGGTAGACAGCGCACCGTAATATGACCTAAAGACGCAGGCCAGTCAAGAAGCCACTGCGCGTGTTAGTGGGACGGGTCAGAATTTTGACTCGCGTTCCCCTGGTGGTAGGTGAATTTGGAAAGCTGCGTAGCTCTCTGAGGTTGATGTAGCGGGAGCATGGGCACTCCAGGCAATATGCGTATGTTGTATACCTCAACAGTGAACCACCAGATCTACCCGTAGTTGGAAGCTGGTGCTAATTGGTTACTATCAAGTGGTGGTTTGAAGAACTAATAACAAAAGGAAGGTAATATCCGGCCGATTATCACAGAGGTCTTGCTTATATGCCCTGGTCGAGGTTTTCTCACGATATGTAAATTTACTATACCACAATTTGCAGCTGACAAGCTAGTACTGAGACGGCAACCACTTCTACACGACCAGGGGTTACAGAGACATAAGGCAATGAGAAACACTAGGAGACTCATTTTATTCTAAACTCTCACCTGCAGGTGTCCAAGCGTGGGTTTTTGCAACTTGACGGAGGCAGAGGAAAAAAAAAGTAATACCCAGGAGAATTTTCTCCCTGGCGTCGCCTGATCCTAGAGTGATAACATAACTGCCCGTTACTCCGGCGCTCTTTCTAATGGCTTGAGTGCGTGGCTATGATGTGAGCTCGGTCGCATAAAAGCGAAAACCGCTGTCCTGGGTTTTCTGGCGTCGCTCTGAATCAAAGGCTCAGAGAATTTCTGCCGACCAAAATTAAAGGCATAATAGATTCTGCCGCTACGGGCAAGGAAGTTTAGTCTGTCCAACGTTAGAGTGATAGGCTAAAAAATCACAAAGGACGTTTGCGTAAGCAAAAAAAGAGAAGAAATGGGTGGGGAAAAAATCAAGGGTAAGACAGTAGGAGGTCCTAAAGTAACTAGTGCCAGAATTTTATTACTCAAGCACGACAGAAGTGAAGGATACACCAGGATACATGCAATGGATTAAGATGTGAGAAGGAGTCGCTGCCGATGGACGGGACATACCTTGAGAAAACAGGTTGATAGCTTTACAAGAAGTTCCGGTTCTGGAATCCCCAAGGTTAGAGAATAGTGGGAGACTAAAAACACACGGATAAGAGAACTGCAGATAGGATTGAAAGGTATAAAGAATATAGGGAAATACTTTGAGTGGATAACACAGGTCAGGAAGGATTGTGGTGTATTTGTTGACGGTCTCTATTTCACAGGGAGCTGAAAGGTAATAGTGGTTATGATGATGTTTTGTGTTTGATGATTTCTAAGTCTCTGTTATCGAACCAACAGTGCGCGTATTTCTTCATATCTACTTGTTAGGTATAAGCCAACAGTCAGAATAATGCCGACCTGGATGACCTAAGAGTAGAAGTCCACAAACTATGTCAGCAATTCAAAAGAGTTGTGATACAGTGGATCACATCTCACTACACCAACCCCGGAAATGGAGAGGCTGACAGACTGCACAAGATCTGTTTCCTCAACTTGACACAAGCATACCTTATGAAGAAGTCACACGTTTTATCAAGAGCAGATACAGGACTAAGTGAAATAATAATGCACATGACTAGCTTAGCAGAAGTGAACAAGTGGTCATCTTCAGACTTCGCACAGGCCACAACAGATTGGGATACCATCTATTTAACAAGCTAAAGATAGGAACTACTGAGGAGCTTAACTATGGCATCGATAAAATGACTGCTGAACATCTTCTTCAAACGTGCCCAACATATGAGGAACAGAGAAAGAACGTATGGACATCATCAGTGTCACGGAGTGTTTTGATAGTATTTTGCATGTGTGAATGTTCCCATGCTCCAGCGGGAGTTTATTAGTCATGTGAGTTGTTGTGAGCTGGGAATGCGTGCATGGTAAGAATTTAACTACAGGGATGTGAGCGTTGCTAGAGACAAGCTGTTAGCTTTTGTGATGCGTGAATGAAGATCAGTGGAGCGTGAAAGGGTTTCACGGGTTTTAGGGAATACGCATGAAAGGGGCAGTCAGCGGGAGGAGTGTGTTAGTTGGAGACGTGTGTTGAGTGGTAGAGAGAGGAGTCAGTAGAGAGGAGACATCCTAGAGTGTAGAGCAGAGAAGGGTGGATGTTGCAGTAGTTGTTTATGAAGAATCCTAGTTGCTGTGTGTAGTAATTCCGGGCAGCAGAGTGCTTATAGAATACTCGGAATTGACGATGTCTGCATTATGTGTAATGGCCCTGCGTCCATTGTGATTTGTTGTTCATATAATACATTAGTGGAGACTGATACAGGCTGTTGGAGTTATTTCTTGGACAATGAGCTATACGAGCGGTGTATCAGTGTTGTCTGTCTAATCGTCCACATCCACCTACATACACCCTACTCGTCACATTGGGGGCTCGTCTATTTGGATGTTACAAGTGAACCCAGGGCTGTACAGCGTTGAAGTAATCTGAGGTCATTAGGTCAGCAGCCGATGGTTTGTTTTTCAACGCAGCGAAATGTAACAACTTTACAGTAACCAGATGATTCGACACTGTTTAAATCTAGGTCAGTTGTCAACGGTACGTGTGTGCTACCGAATAAACAGTGTGTTATAGGAAAGCTGCCTTACAAGTCTGTTTACATCGTTTACTGCGGTTGTAAAACAGTGTGTTGTGACCAGGAGAATCTATGATGACCAGAAGAAGAGGATCTGTGAAAGCTGTGAAAGCTATGAAGCTGTCGTGTTGCTGTGTGTGAAGTGGAAAACAAGTGCTTGGTTTTTCACTATCTGGGTAGCCGGGGGCGCTACAGAATCTGAACTGAGTGTGTTGTTCGTGCTGTGTGTGGAGTCTTCATATTTCATCAACCTTGGGACTGGCTGAAGACATTATAAACATATCTACACGCTTGGGATATAAGTATTATGTAGTTGTTTCGTGAACAATTAGTTTTTGCCATAATTTCTTGAGATACAACTTAATTAGAATTTATTTTGTTGTTGTTCGTTTAAGAAAGTTACGTAACATTCTTTCATGCTCTAATAGGCTAATGTTCTAGTAAAGTGTTTACTAAGTTTCTAGTTTAAAGGGTAATTTTGATGTTATTTAGTGCTAACAGTGTATTTCCTAAGAATTTCACTCTGTCTTTGTATGTTTATATGTGATGTAGGTTTAGATTAGACTACATTTATAATTAATTGTAATATCTATAGTACCTTTAGCTGTGCTATTCCTATCTGCCTTACACATTACTTATATCTACGTTACTTATAACTGTGTGAATCCTAGCTGTCATCTTTCTCTCTAGTTCTTTTGTCCATGTTAGTTAGATTCTAAGAACTTAAATTATATACTAAGTGTGTATTAACATATTCCTGACAGGAACTGTTGTAGTGTTTGGATTTCTCAAAGTTACTGCTGCAGAGGTGACTTGGAGACAACAGATCAGATCAGTTTATTGCCATAGCCTGCCATTTCAGTGCATCAGAAAAGCTACGTAACCTTAGTTTGTTTGGGTTCATCATTCTAAGGCATTTTTCATTTGTTTGTCCAGATTGCTCTATAGGCTTCCCTTGGTAATCATTGTTTCAGTGTTGTTGTTGGACGTGACAATTATGTTATTTAAGTATGTTTTGATGTCATCTGTAGGATTTTGCGCTATTTATTCTTAGAAGGGGTCCTATCCTGTGGGCAGTGTTACCGTTGCCTTCTCACTGTTGCCGTTAACACTGTTAATGGGGCTGGTTTATACTGGCTCTTCTATTTACGTTTACATATAATTATCCATTGTCTTTTCTCCGTAAATTATGAGATCGTGCTCTTGATGGTGAAGTATGCGAAGGTGGGATATAATATTGACAACTTCATCATACAGTCAAATTCTGACGTTATAGATTTGATAAGTCCTTTCTCGAGTCCATATACATTTATTACATCGATTCCATACAAGAACAGTTTACACATGGTCATCATGACGAATTATACATAATAAGTTGCAGTTCATACTTATATATTATTCCTTTACAAATCAGTCCTTTGTCTCCTAGCTTAAAAACATAGTCGTCAGAACCGCATAACTGTATGCACGCGTGGTTGGAAAATCCAATACACCGACAGTGAGATTATGTGTCTGGCATTAGAATAACTAGGGCGGACTATAAATTCACGTTGACAAGGTTTAGTCAATTACTAACCTGTACCTTCATCTTTCTTCGTTATCACATTGGACTGACCCATGTCCATTATTTAATGTACTATAATTGTGCGGCAATACAAGCCCGGTAATATAACATTCCAAGGACACGTCTTATCGGTTCGACGGTCGTCTAAAAAAGGGTCTCGTCTCTTGGTCACCGTGCGTGACAACTAACGCTGAAACGTCACAGCGTTCACTAGACCAATAATACTTTTACATTACATTACACGTTGTAACCTCTAAAATAGCATGCTGCTAACCTCTAGCAGACCATGCCAATAAATCTGCCGTAACAATTCCCTGTCCACTGGGGGAAAAAAAATCTATTAGATAGATTTTTTTTTTCAAAAACCTATCTGAATGAATACCAAAAAAAAAAAAAAAAAAAAAAAAAATTAACAATATCGAAAAATTTAACCAACAATGCGGCATATGGACTACGATGTTCTGTCTAGAACAATGTCGTGGTCATGTCGACTTAATAACAGTCATCTAATATATTAATCATCATATTATACATAAATGTTATACATAAATGGCTAATGTTGATATCTAATTAAATAATTAACTTAAAATATGTCGCAGTGAACTGTCATGTCAGACTAATCTAACGAGTTAAAATTAAATTAATTAATTATATTGAGTGTGTAATCAAAATAAAGTTATTGCAAATCTAATGTAAGAGAAATGAAAGGATATGTTAAGTAGAGAAATAAATAAATGAAGAATAAAGTAGCGAAAGAAAGTAATGTATAAATTTAACTTAATTATGTGTGTTGGACATCAATTAAGTGTAGTATTAAGTTGTTAAAACCTATCTAACTAATTTAAACAATAATATAGTATGTAATGTATCAACCTAATTAATAAACATAATAGTTACATACAATAACATTATCTAAGAATCATGTGAGATCTTATTTTTTTTTCTTCTTTCAAAAAAAAATTTTTTTTCTCTTCTTCAAATTTCATTTCATTTTTTTCATATTTATCTCACCTTTTATTTTATTTTCCATTATTTTAACGTAATTAATTAAAATTAATTAAAGTTGGATATGATGATCCATACGTAGGCTTGATCCTTGTGAATTCCGATTAACAAACAAATATTTATTTTGATAGTGTTTTCTATTATTTCCACTTGATGCAAGGAAATGTGTCCAATAATTTTGTCATAAATGAAATTCACACAAAGTTCTGGTGTAAATACGACCATAGTGTCACTTGATTTAGTTCATTTCGTTTTCGCAATCGTCTGTACAAGTTATTTAGTTGAATTGTAAGCAAAAGTTTATCTCCATGTTAAGAATTTAGCGATAGGATTCAGTCTTCTGTGACACGTAATTTCGGTTGACGTATTAGAAAAGTGTCAGTGTTGATTACTCGATATCCAAAGGATTTCTAGAGAGTGCGTCTGCGACGATATTGTCTGTCCCAGAAATGTACTCAATCGTAAAGTTGAATGGTTGAAGGAGAATAGCGAATCTGGTGAGCTTTGGACATTTATGATTAGCCCGTCGTAGTGATGCTACGGCCCTTTGATCAGTTTGTACTACGAAAGGGGCTCCCAGTAGAAATTTCTCAAGTTTTGTTATCGCCCACACGACGGCTAAAAGTTCGCGGTCAACAGTAGAGTATTTCACTTCTGGTGGTTTCAGTTTTCGTGACACGTACAAGTTTGGATGGAGGATGTCGTCATGGTATTGGAGCAAACACGCGCCAATTCCGTGGTTACTCGCATCTGTGCGGAGAATAAACTTTTTGGAAGCATCAACAAGTCTCAAAATAGGTGGGTTTGAAAAGATATTAATAATATTAAGGTATACATTATTACACTCATTAGTCCATGTCACCCTCACTGGCATGTCCTTCCTCAGTAATGAGGACAATACAGCCGTGATGGATGACAGGTTAGGTACGAATCTACTGTAATATTGGACTAGACCTAACAAGCTTCTAACCTGTTTCTTCGTTTGAGGAACGGAAATGTTTAAAATTTTTGAAACTGTACTGGGTAGTGTTCGGATATATCCTGCTCCAATAATGTGACCCAAAAAAGTTATTTCGTGAAACGCTACTTGTAATTTTGTGGGTTTAGCAGTTAAATTGTTATTTCTTAATGTATCCAAAACGTATTCGAGACCCAAAACATGTTCCTCAAAAGATGAACTAAATAAGCATATGTCATCTATGTATGTAATAATGTCTGGTCTACCTGAAAAAAAATGTGTCGCATGATGCGACCAAAGGTATCTGGAGCGTTAACTAGCCTATATGGCTTGACATTCCACTGGTAGTGCCTTAGCGGAGTTGAAAACGCTGTGTAGTATTTAGCTTTTTCGGTTAGTGGTATCTGCCAATAACCTTTAGTTAAGTCTATCTTAGTGAATATAGTTGCTGTCGATAGACGTGGCAGTAAGTCATCGAGAAGTGGATGTGGTTCGCTATCAACTATCGTTTGTGCATTTAATTTTCTATAGTCGACGCATAGTCGGATGTTATTGTCCTTCTTTCGGACAATAACTAATGGAGAAGAAAATGGGGAATTACTAGTTTCGATAATTCCTAAAGATAACATCTGTTCAAGTTCCTTAGTAGTTTTAGTAAGAAAGTGTAGAGGAACAGAATATGGATGTACCCGAATTGGAGTATCATCATTAAGAGTGATGTCATGATTAATGACTGATGTGCGACCTGGAATGTCGGTTAACACATCTTGATAAGATTGTAGAAGTTCAGCAATCTGTTGATGCTGTTGCGGTGTAACCGACGAGGAGATGGTTACGTCCCGCCAAGATTCACTAGGCTGTACTACAGGTACAGGTAATGCTAACTGTACCTCAGGAAAAGATGATTCTTCTTCCTGGATAACAGACAAATTAGAATAGTGACATCTAGGTACGAAAGTGTCATCTAGTTCATGAAAAATAGCTTGTAGATGTTCAGGTCGAGTATGAAATTGCTTGAGCATATTTATGTGAAATATTTTGTGATGTCCCTTAATGTCCAGGACATAATCAACATCAGAAATATTTATTGATAACCTGGTAAGGACCGTTCCACGAGATTAGTAGTTTATTATTGTTATGTGGCAATAACACATAAGCTTGATCTCCTGGAAATAATTGACGTAATCGTCTATTACTGTTTTGGAAAGTTCTAGCTTTCTCTTTTGCAGCCTCAGATGAAGCTGTTGCCATTTTACAGGCATCAATAATGTTATTCCGGAGATTAATTACATACTCATAGGATGACTGGGTATCCTGAGTCATCTCGGAGTCAATCAATAAGTCTTTTATTAGTCCCATAGGACCTCTTGGTGGAGCGCCAAAGACTAGTTGAAATGGAGAGAAGCCAGTTTGTTCATGTGGCACCTCTCGATAAGCGAATAACACAGCTGGTAGGACTCTGTCCCAGTCCTGTGGATGGTTAACTGTAACTTTATGTAACATTTGTTTGAGTGTGCGGTTAAGTCTTTCTACAGCACCATTACTCATTGGGTGATAAATGCTGCTGAGATTTCTATCTATTTGCCAAGTCTTCATTACCTCCGTCATAGTCTCAGATATAAATTGAGAACCATGATCTGACAAAAGTTTTCTAGGAAAACCTACTCTAGAAAAGATCAGGTGTAGTGCATCAGCTACATCTGTGGTGGTGGTTGTTTTCAATGGGATGGCTTCTGGCCATCGTGTGCATAAATCGATGCAAGTGAGAATAAATCTATGTCCTCTGGCTGATGGTAAAAGTGGGCCAATGATATCAATGGCCATTTTGTCGAAAGGTCTCACAGATATGTCACAAGCCTGAATAGGCGCCGTGTGAAAGGCTCCCCGTGCTTTCACTTCTTGGCATATCGTACAGGAGCGTACGTACTGTGAAATATCTCGTGATACTCCCGGCCAAAAAAAAAGAAGATAATACTCGCGAACGTGTACGAGTATAACCCATGTGACCTGCACACTTAGAATCATGTGCGTGTTGAAGTATGTACCGCCTAAAAGCAAAAGGTACCATGACTTGTTGTCTTATCTGAGTTTTATCCATAAAACATCTTAATAAAATGTCATTTTTAATACTAAACCAATGACTATTATTTTTGTTCATAGCAAGATTGTCAACTTTGTTGACCAGTGAAAAAAATTTTGTTAGTGACCTGTCTTCCCTCTGTTTTGCAGCAAAGGATACTCGGTCAATAGCAGAATGAATCTCGATACTTTCATGATCGTCTGTTTCCTTGTTTGCAGTGTCCATAGTCTCTAATTGTTTCGTATGTGCTCTGGTTATTGCTGCATTTCCGATGCATAGATTATTTTTTTCCCATTCAATAATCTCTTCTGGTGTGCAATCTTTACTCCCGTGTATGCATCCCACCATAAGGTCGGCAATTGGGTTTCTTAACATGCATGCTTTAACGTTGCCTGTGAAAAAAGGTGTATCAATATAGATAATAGCAGTTGGATAAAATTCTATGGTTCCACCAAAGGTCATACACCTGACATGTTCTCCAGTTGCACAATTCGGATGAACAAGTGTCTGACGGATTCCGATCTTGGTCGATCCCGAATCTCTTAAGACTGAGACGATGGATCCATTAACTTTTCCACTGTTGAAGATCAGCGAGCCTGTTCCGTCATTGACTGCTAGACTGACTTCTGGTAGAATGTGTCCGCAGTTCAGAACTGTCTCTTTTGCTTTCTGAAATATAAGATTACATGTTGGGCAACTATTTGCCACGTTATAATTCATTGCAAAACAAGTAGATGAAGACTGTATTTTGTTATCAGTAGGTGAACTCTGAACCCCAGGGGTTGTAGCAGTAGTAATGGCTGCCCCTGTATTATGGTTATAATTAGTCGATCTACGAGAATGAGAACGATGACGAGAATAATTAGATGAATTATCCCGTTGTCCTCTATTGTAACTGTTATCTCGATGTCTCGAGTTATAATTATCGCTATTGTTCCACTTGTTACCATTATTATAATTATATGACCGATTATAACTTGAGTTACGTGGATTACTGTTGTATCTTGACTGAGGTGAAAAATTTCTGGTTTGTTGTCTTCCTCTATTAAAGTTATTGTTAAAGTTATTCTGTCCCTTATGAAAATTAATGTCATAGTTTCCTTTGAACCTACCTCTGTCCACACTGTGTGTTCTAGGTTTGGTATGATTATGATATGCCATATTGGAGGCTACAGGAAGTGGTTCTCTTATCAACGAGCCAGAAATATTAGCATTCGGATGAGCTGTGCAGTAATTTAAAGAAATTTTTTCTAACTCATCAATAGATTCTGGTTTTCTTTCTTGCAGATAAGCAAAGAATGGTGGGCTGACAGAAGATAATACTTTATCCCTCAATAACAAATCGACTAACTTGTCGTAAGATTTGTTGACACCTGCCAGTTCAACCCATCTGTTAAAAGTATTGCGTATGTTAGCAATAAAACCTGTGAAATCTTTATTGTTATCTGGCAACAAACTTTTAAAACGTAATCTACATGCCTCTTCGTTCAAGTGGAAACGACGTAATAACAACGTCTTAATGGCCTCATAATCTGTTGATAATGTTGGATCTATATTTTGTGCTGCACTTGCAGGTTCGCCATCCAGAAATTCCTTAAGTTTAAGTGCCCATGCAGTTTTGTCAAGGCCATTGACCTTACATATATCCTCAAAGCGCGCCAGCCACGATGATAGGTCATCCACGTGTAACTTGAATGGTGGTAGTTTAAAGTAATAATTGCCCTTAAGTCGGGTGGATGAAGATCCAGATTGAGCATTATCATTTTGGCTTGATGCAGCACTCTGCGAATTAAGTTTTGCTGTTTCTAATTTAAGCCGTTGCATTCCATTCCATTTCTTGCTGCAGTATGATTTCTTGTCGTTTCAATTTATTCTCTTCTTCAATCCGTAGGATTTCATCTCTTGCCACCTTTCTTTCTTCTTCTTGTCTTAATTCTGCTTTCTTTTCAGCCTCCTTTCTTTCAAGTTCTTCCATCTCTGCCTTAGCAATAGTTTTCCTTTCAGCCTCCTTTCTTTCAAGTTCTTCCATCTCTGCCTTATATCTTGACAGTTGTTGTTCAGCAAATTCAAGGAGTGCCTCTCCCTTTTTATTACAATCTTTTCCAATTTTAATGAAATGGTCCAAGGTAAGCATTCTTGGAGTTTAATTATTTAAGTATTCAATTACTTATGTCTTGTAATCGAAAATATAATCTATGTCGATAATTATAATTACTCAACGAATGAATAATTATTATACGAAATTGTAATATTACTGTATTGTTATGTATGAGTTCCACAAACTATAATATTTTATAAAAATATTATATATATACTCACTGATATCTATCATAAATAGTTATGATAGTTAGTTATATAAGCTGCTGAAATTATATCAAGCGCTTAATATTAATATTTAATAATTATGTGTATTATCCCCAAATAATTAGTCTTAATTGTCACTAAGTTCACAATATAGTACTGAGAAAGAGTACTAATTTATATTAGATATGTATTATTATGTTATAAAGTTTTAATAATTAATCATTATAATTTATGCCTTAATCATGAGGCATAAAGTGCATTGCCCATTTCTAGGACCACTACTGCAAATTGGTGCAAAGTCCCCAATTCCTCATTAAAACTCATAAAAATTTAATTATATTAATCTACAATGTTATTAATGAAGAAATTATGGCATTAATATTAATTTATAGAAGGATGAAATGAATACAAACAATACAAATGGGTTAACCAAGGATTACAGAACAATATTATCACAAGACAAAGACATTTTCACAATAAAACTGCATTAATAAATAAGGTGACTAAACCGGAAGTGAGATCTTAAAGAATGAACTGAATAGATAATTAACCTGTGTACACAAAAATTAGTGACGTATACATGGACTCATTGACGAATGTACAAAAAAAAAATTAAACTGAATGATAGTAAGGTCAGAAAAAACACGATAGGTTACAAACATTGTTACAGAACTAAATAAAATTTAAACTGAATACAATAAAATACAACGATTATTTCACAGAACTAGACATCTAACATATAATGTGAATTAAATGCAATCCCGAACGAAACAAGCCCCGGTACTGTCGTCGACGCGTTCTCCGCGAAATGCAATTTAATTCACCGCCCTAAAGAACATTCAGAATGAATATCGGCAATCCTTAGAGCCATATTTATTCATTCCGAATCACCGCTCCAACCTCCCACAAATAAAGGACAACATCAACGGACAAAAAGAAACAGATATAACATCGATAAACAATTAATAGAGAGGACATGCCTGCAAAATGGTATGGACTCGTTAGTGTGTTAATGAATGACAATCGTCCTAGGTCTAAACTTATCTTTAGAAGGCTCCGGCGATGAAAATTCGTCAACGGACTAGACTAGTGCCTAGTACTGTTTGCTCATGATTGGCTGATCACAGTATTCTATTGTCTGGTCTTCTTGATTAAGCAAATATTAATCAAAACTGGAATGAGTTGACGGTTGTTCCTTTCGAAGCGCGGCATCTACGCACGATGTAGTGACGTCAGATTTGCATTGCGTAGTCATGTGTTCAACGTAGTATTATGGAAATCATGTGACTTGCTTGTAATGGTAAACAGTTGGCAACACATGTAAACAAGAAAATCTTTTTTTTCTTCGTCCCCGCGATGGCCAACCACTGTTACCGTTGCCTTCTCACTGTTGCCGTTAACACTGTTAATGGGGCTGGTTTATACTGGCTCTTCTATTTACGTTTACATATAATTATCCATTGTCTTTTCTCCGTAAATTATGAGATCGTGCTCTTGATGGTGAAGTACGCGAAGGTGGGATATAATATTGACAACTTCATCATACAGTCAAATTCTGACGTTATAGATTTGATAAGTCCTTTCTCGAGTCCATATACATTTATTATATCGATTCCATACAAGAACAGTTTACACATGGTCATCATGACGAATTATACATAATAAGTTGCAGTTCATACTTATATATTATTCCTTTACAAATCAGTCCTTTGTCTCCTAGCTTAAAAACATAGTCGTCAGAACCGCATAACTGTATGCACGCGTGGTTGGAAAATCCAATACACCGACAGTGAGATTATGCGTCTGGCATTAGAATAACTAGGGCGGACTATAAATTCACGTTGACAAGGTTTAGTCAATTACTAACCTGTACCTTCATCTTTCTTCGTTATCACATTGGACTGACCCATGTCCATTATTTAATGTACTATAATTGTGCGGCAATACAAGCCCGGTAATATAACATTCCAAGGACACGTCTTATCGGTTCGACGGTCGCCTAAAAAATGGTCTCGTCTCTTGGTCACCGTGCGTGACAACTAACGCTGAAACGTCACAGCGTTCACTAGACCAATAATACTTTTACATTACATTACACGTTGTAACCCCTAAAATAGCATGCTGCTAACCTCTAGCAGACCATGCCAATAAATCTGCCGTAACAGGCAGGATCAGTTGTATTGCCCTTCACGAATAAAGTGTGCATTTTTTTCATTAGTTGTTTACGTGCAGTTTGTTGTTGGTTGTGTATTACATTCCCTCTTTGGCGTTTTGTATACATGGTTTATTCTTTAGTGTAAAGTTTTGTTTCTTCTCACTCTGTAAAGTTGACTGTAAAGTTTTGTTTCTTCTCACTCTGTAAAGTTGCTTTCACACACACACTGGATGCTCTGTAAGGAAGAGTGGTGTGTTGTTGAGATCAGGCATGCTCCAGTCTACCCAGCTGTAAATGGGTAACTCACCCTAGTCCTGAGTTAGGGAAGGCAAAGGCTCCAGGGGAAGCAGGCCCTAAACTTGGTCACTTCAGCCGACGCAGGATGGTGTATGTATGAAGTAGAAATGTAGAGTGTGATTGACGCGAATGGTGTGCTGTTCGTGTGCTGACCAATATAACCACTCATACACTTGTGTCTACAAGGCACCAATGCAGACTGCTGGAATCTTTGTTTACTCAATTTATTCAGACGTACACACTGGGACATACGAGTACATCATGGTTCGTTGACATATCAATTTGTAGGTATACATAGCAGATCTGAAGTCATGACACATTCAGAAATAATGGGCAGTACATCAAAAGTTCAATGTCATGATACATTATGGCCACATCCCCCTATCTGACTAAACGCGTCAGTGAAGGGCAGATCGATAAATAACCAAAGTTACTTGACGTCCATAGTTTGTAGTATATATTATGAAACCACGAAGGGGGTTTCTAGCAAGATTGAGATCTCCCTGTCACTGTCCGATAATAAGATAAATAATCTGTTCTCTTGGCAGTGATCAAAACATATGATGACCGAAATCCAACATGGCTGTCTCCCTGAGTTGTCGTTCACTCATTCATAGGAAGGAGAATATAAGCCAGAGTTAATTTATAATGGGTATATAAAGGATTTCATAAATGTTTCCATACAGCTCTACGGTGATCAGGTTAATTCACGTAGCCATAACCGCTGCAGGAAAATCTGTCATCTTCGTCGATACAAAACACGACACTAGCATAGCGAAGCACAAAAGTCAAGCTAGGCCTAACCGACGAGAGATCATCAAAAATAGGAGCTGGGTTTACCTGGAGTCCGAATCATCTATATACTGACATAAGGAGAGTCTCTAACACAAACTATCGTAGAGACACCATCTCCTTCAGAAGAAAAACCACTTCGTGAGACATTTTTTTTCTGACGAAAGGACCAGCTCTAGAAAAACGTACCCCGCCATTTGTAAGCAGTCCATCGGAACTCATCACGACTTGTCAAGACAACTCATACTTCCGCTAGACCGGAATACAAGAATCTAGTCCCTCCTACCAATCCAAAATATACAATATAGGACTGATTCTACTTGTACTAATAATATGTAATACATATGAATTCAGGCCATAAACACAATAAGCAAATTAATATATTTTCTGGCCCTAAAAAATAAGTACAAACGCAAGCGCAATATCCTTGCGCTGGATCAATATCCAGAACGATTACTCCTATAATCAAAAGTGTGAATCAAACATGGATTATCTCGCTTTTACCATAGACAGCATTTTCATACACAAATGAATGAATGTCTATATTTTTCCCATATTAAATAGCCATATCGATTTTTGTAAAATGTGCGTCAAAATATGCACGCAACAGATTACCACACCCCTCGGGAAAAAAAAATGGTACATTTTTTTTTTTGAAATACATCTAGGAGCAACATACAATAGGCTCACAACGCACCAATAACAATGCGCAGATGATAAGCATAAGTTTTATGACCTTAGAGAAAGTACTTCTCTTAAGTATAAATATTTCCAGAGAGGTGTCACCAACGCATACTACAATATTAGCAATGACACAATTTTCACATTAGTTTATACATAAATTTCATCTAAGATATCTTAACATCATGATCATCAAAGACGAAAACATTGAAAGATCAGCGGTGAATACATATCAATGCATCGCTAAGTAGTGTTACAATCAATATATGATATATTACATATGTGTACACATTTCAACATAGAAACAACTGTATCAAAGTTGTATAACAGTTATGAATCGTGTGGGCATCTAGACAAAATATCTGCCATCACATTTTCTGACCCACGGATAGCTCGCACCGAAAAATGAAATGGCTGTAGAGCAATCGCGTACCGCGTTGATCTCGCGCTCTTCAGATTTTTACTCTGAATAGCCGTAAGAGCTTTCTGGTCAGTTTCCACAATGAAATGCGCGCCCAGAAGAAATCTTTGCAGTTTAAGGATTGACCAAACCATAGCCAATAATTCACGGTCTAGGACCGAGTAATTCTTCTCTGCGGCATTTAATTTCCGAGAAATATACATCACAGGATGCAGAGTTCCAGAGTACTCTTGCATTAGTGCAGCTCCAATCCCGGTGGATGAAGCGTCACTATGAAGAATAAATGTCTTATCCTTAGAAGGTAATACTAGGATAGGTGAAGTAGAAAACATAGTTTTAACCTTATCCAAAGAGGATTGACATTCTTGAGTCCAATGGACTACATTAGGAGACCCTTTCTTTAGCAAGGAAGAAAGAGGTGACATAATGGAGGACAGATTCGGGATGAATCGTCCATAAAATTGTATTAGACCTAAGAGACTTCGTACTTGCTTTTTAGTCTTAGGAATAGAAATGTTAAGTATCTTACTTGTATTATGGTCTTCTGTTTTTAGGAACCCATGACCAACACGGTGTCCTAAAAAAGATATTTCGCTAAAACCAATACATGCTTTCGATGGTTTCGCTGTCAGGTTATGCTCGCGTAAGATAGACAATAGTTCATTTATACCATTATAGTGATCGTTCCAAGTATCACTGAAAAGACAGATGTCATCAAGATACGCAATGACATCTGAGCGATGAGATAGGATTCGACGCATCATGCGTACAAATGTTGCAGGGGCGTTCATAAGACCGAAAGGCATGAAATTCCATTGGAATAGACCCCTAGGCGTCGAAAAAGCAGTAAACGGTTTGGCGTGTTCGGATAGTGGAACTTGCCAATATCCCTTAGACAAATCGAGTTTAGTAAAGAAGTGAGAATTCGATAGTCTCGTAAGTAGCTCTTCTAGTAAAGGCATAGGTTCAGCATCGAATTTAGTCACTTGATTCAATTTGCGATAATCCACGCAAAGACGTATGTTATTGTCTTTTTTCCGTACTATAACCATCGGCGAAGAATATGCTGATGTGGATGGTTCAATAATTTTTAACTCTATCATCTCATCTAACTCTTTCTCTACCTGTGCTTGAAAATGTATCGGGATAGGATACGGTCTGACTCTTATAGGACTATGGTCAGTAAGAATAATGTCATGTTGAATGACATCCGTTTGACCAGGAATGTCAGTAAGGACATCCTGAAATTGTTCTAACATAGTAGAAAACTGTTTCTGCTCTCCTGGAGATAATTCTGGAGAAATTGCAACATCTTTCCATGATTCATTAGAGTGAAGAGGAATCATTGGAAAAGGTAAATTTACATCCGAGAAACTCGTTTCCTCATCCTGTATTACTGACAGAGATGAGTACTGTCCATGTTGGACTGGAAAATCGTCCGTTGCCTGGAAAACAGGTTGTAAATAATCAGGACGTTCATGGAATTCCGTGAGCATGTTGATGTGGAAGGTTTTACGCTTCCCGTCAATATCGACGATATAGTCAACATCGGAAACCTTTGATATTATATCGTACGGACCTTTCCAAGAAATGAGAAGTCTATTTTCCCTACAAGGTAGCAAGACAAATGCTTTGTCACCTGGACAAAGTTGACGCAAACATCTCTTTTTATTGGCAAATTCCCTTGCCTTCTGTTTCGCAAATTCAGAAGAAGCAGTTGCCAATTTGCATGCTTCAATAATCTTGTGTCTAAGTGCGATGACATATTCATAAGAGGATTTTGTGTCATCGACAATATTATCAGCAGTTATAAGATCATGAAGTAAGGACATAGGACCTCGCGGTTTCGCGCCAAAGACAAGTTCAAAGGGAGAAAATCCTGTATGTTCGTTGGCGACCTCTCTATATGCAAAGAGAGCCGCGGGTAAAACCCTATCCCAATCCTGAGGATGATCTTCTGCTATCTTACCTAGTAGGTTTTTTAGAGTTCTATTCAAACGTTCCACCATCCCATTGGACATAGGATGATAAATACTACTCAGCGATCTCTCTATCTTCAGAGTCGACATTACTTGAGACATGGTATCCGATATGAGTTGGGTACCATGGTCGGATAATATTTCTGCTGGAAACCCCAGACGAGAAAATATTAACCAAAGAGCATCTGCGACATCAGCAGTAGTTATGCTCTTTAGAGGAACAGCCTCCGGCCAACGTGTGCACATATCAACACACGTCAAAATAAATTGGTGTCCTCTAGCAGACTTTATCTTAAATGGACCAATGATGTCTATCGCCATTTTTTGAAATGGCCGAATGGGAATGTCTGCAGCCTGAATAGGTGCATCATGGCGTGGACCTCTGGATTTAATCTCTTGACATACTTTACAAGATCGACAATAGATTCGTATGTCCTTATTCACCGCAGGCCAAAAGAAAGATTGAAGAACTCTAGCTTTAGTACGGGAAAAACCCATATGTCCAGCACACTGCGAATCATGAGCGTGCTGTAAAATTTTAACTCTCATATTTTTAGGCACAAGGATTTGAGAATGAATGGACTTAGCGGAGTCTTGTACCATACGTACAAGTACACCATTCTTCAACGTAATCCAAGATTTACGATTAGTATCCTTATTCGGATCACCTTTTGTTGCCAGAGTAAAGAATTTCTTTAGAGTAGGATCATCTTCCTGCTGTTTGATAAAGGAATCGTGGGAAATCTCCAAGGGATCATCTTGGATCTGCGCATCATTATCTTCAGAATGTGAAGATTGTGGCATATTAAGAGCTTGAGCCCTAGTGATTACTGCATTAGCCGATTGCATATTAACATTTTCCCAATTAGAAATTTGCTGTGGAGTGCATTCTTTCACTCCATGAATGCGACCGATGATAAGATCAGCGATCGGATTCGGCAAGAGACATGCTTGCACCTCTCCTGTAAAGAAAGGCGTAGCAATATTGATAATGGCAGTGGAGTACTTCTCCAATGTGCCACCAAATGTTACACATTTGACTATATTGCCTGTAGCTCGAGAAGGATTTACGAGTGATTGCCTCACTCCAATGGTAGTGCACCCCGAGTCGAAAAGAATTGATACCGGAGTACCATCTATTAGGCCCCTATTAAAGACAAGAGCACCCCTTCCATTATGCGCAATTGACGCATGAAGAGCGGGAAGTGGGTGACCGCAGCTTAAAGTAGACACTGTGGTTGGATCGAATAATGTTTTGCATTGCGAACACTCAGATGCTCTAGCAAAATCGAAAGCGGAATTTGCTACACTATTGGAGTCTTTTTTATCATTATTCTGATTATCGGTGTCGTGGAACTCCTGTTGTGCAGAGTTAGCCTGGTAATAAGATTTACCATGTCTTTTGTGTTGTGATCTACCTCGGTTATAATTGTCTCTATAATTATTATTGCCTCTGTTATAACCCCTATTTGGGTTTGAATCATAATATTCATGATCATAATCATCATGCTCATTATATTGAGTATCCCTGTAATATTGTTTCTTTTGTCTCCATGAAGCACTTGGGTAGTTCCTATAGCTACTCCCTTTCCGAGAATTTCTAACATTATGGGAACCCCTCGCGTGTCGAGGACTATCAGACCGATTCCAGTTCTTCAAAGAAGAACTCTGATTTGAGCGGTTATCTTGGTTTTGATACTTATCCCAATTAACCTTTTTATCAAATTTATTTTTAGCTCCTTGGAATTTGTGTGAGTAATTCTGATTATATTCTGTTGCCGAAGCAACTGGCATACTCTCTTTAATGTTAGAGTTACCAAGAATCATGTCAGGGTGTGCCGTGGCATACTGGTCACAGTATTCTTCCATTTGCTTTATTGTACCAGGTTTACGCTCATGTAAGAACTCTAGGAATGATTTATTTACAGAAGACATGACCTTGTCTCTTAGCAATAAATCCGTAAGACCATCAAATGTTTTCTCTGTTTTGGATAATTCAATCCATCGTGAAAGTGTAATTCGTGCTTTTGAGATGAAATCTGAGAATTCTACACCTACCTCAGGTCTCATTGTTTTAAACAAAAGACGGTAACCTTCCTCAGACAGCTGATATCTCTTTATCAAAGCTGCCCTAACAGCATCATAATTGTCTTTGTCGGCCTCTTCAACAAAATATAACTTACTCAGAGACTCCCCTTTTAGATTTTCAGACAACTGATTCACATACTGTGATTTGTCAACATTATGAGATCGACAAGCCCGTTCAAATCTAGAAAGCCAAAATGTTATATCATCACTGGTAGGGTTAAACGCTGGTACCTTGACCTTGTATACAAAGGGTTTACCATTACCACCAGATGCCTGATTAACATTACTCATACATGTCAATTTTAATTTCTCTAATTCAAACTCATGTTCTCTTATTGCTTTTCTCTCTTCAGCTTCTCTATCTAATTTTTTTTGTTCTGCAGCAGCAGCAGCTTCTAATTTTTTCTGTTCTGCAGCAGCAGCAACTTCTAGTTTTTTCTGTTCTGCAGCAGCAGCAACTTCTAGTTTTTTCTGTTCTGCAGCAGCTTCTAATTTCTTCTGTTCTGCAGCAACTTCTAATTTTTTCTGTTCTGCAGCAACTTCTAATTTTTTCTGTTCTGCAGCAACTTCTAATTTTTTCTGCTCTGCATCAGCTTCTAATTTCTTCTGTTCTGCCTCAAATCTCCTTTCCTCCACTTGCATCTGCAATTTCTTAAGTTCAGCAGCAGTATCAGCTTCTTTTTCTAATCTTTTTTCTTCAGCTAAGGCTTTCCTTTCTTCTGCAGCAGCTTTTTTTTCTTCTATTTGAAGTTTTCTCTCCTCAGCCGCAGCTTTTTTTTCCTCAGCAGCAGCTTTTCTTTCTTCAACAGCAGCAGCAATTTTTTTTCTCTTCTGCAGCTAATGCTTTGTCATATTGAGCAACAGCCCATTGTTCTAAGTCTTTTCCAGTCTTATCAAGAGATTTTCCTTGTGTAATGAAATAATCTAATGTAGACATATTGTCTTCTTAAATCAGAAACCTGAAAAAGTAAATAAATTACCCTCTTTCAAGTTAATGGGAGACAAGTCTACCATAGACTTAGTCTTAGTCCAAACTTGTATGGTTTATAATAACCAATGATAACTTGAGTACCTGTGGACAACAATAACTGTATCTCAAATACTGTGGGGACAAGCCTTACAAAGGTCTTGTATATCTCAATGTAATCAAAGATCACTTGGGTACCTGTGGAAAAAATATTTCCCTTTACCAATCACTTTGGGAGACAAGCCTTACAAAGGTCTTGTACATTTTGTTTTATAACAATAACAATCATAAAGTACTGATCTGTACTATACTATCAGTGTATACCACTATACGTCATATGTCAACTAAAGACATTACAAATGACAAACAAGAAAAGACAATATGAACACATTTGCAGAGATCAAATTAAATTAAATAGGAGAAATGAAAAAAATGATCACAGAAACCGTGATGATAACTGCAATAATAAAATGACAAGACAAATAACGCCACAGTGTATAAACATAAGGGTGTAAAAAACTGAAATGAAAGGAAAGATGAGACCTACAATTATACAAACAAATCAAACAAAACTAAGGAACACAAAAAATGTTACAAATACAAATATGAAACAGTCGTCACAACTAACGAAATATTTGCAAACTATGTTGCATGCAAATTTCAATTAAGAAATTGCTCCCTATCGAACGCCAGAACAAGACCAATATCATTCGGTATTTCCTGTTCTAGTCACCTCCCATCCAGGCCCGCAACATATAAACACCTACACATATAAACAAATAACATGTAAGCATAAATAGCATATAGCATACAATATAATTTATGTCATGAATGGAATGTGTTGCAGGTATAGTGTTGTAAAGCAGGCACAGTTTATTTTAATTCTAATAACTTGCCACTTTATTGAGTAACAGATTTAATTCTAAACTATTACACTGTCAATTTTTTCTCTTTTGAGCATATGAAGATCCAACGATGAACTATGCACTTTATGTTTAACAACACTGTGATTCTTCTGTACGTTGAGAAATGTCAACAATACTGCTCCAGATATTTTCTACACTTGATACCACTGTCCTGTGTAATACTGTCTGTACAGCGAAAAACTGTCAACAAGCGCTGACCTAGATACAGCATCCTATCGGTAATACAGGTCAAGCTGACATCGACTGTATAGCTGTCCTACTGGTGTTGATGTGTTCAAACAAATGTTCTTTCAGCTGTAAACTGTGATTCTCAACACAAAACTGCGTAAGGTGGACCCGGGAATCTGGCTCGCCACTGTAAAGTTTTGTTTCTTCTCACTCTGTAAAGTTGACTGTAAAGTTTTGTTTCTTCTCACTCTGTAAAGTTGCTTTCACACACACACTGGATGCTCTGTAAGGAAGAGTGGTGTGTTGTTGAGATCAGGCATGCTCCAGTCTACCCAGCTGTAAATGGGTAACTCACCCTAGTCCTGAGTTAGGGAAGGCAAAGGCTCCAGGGGAAGCAGGCCCTAAACTTGGTCACTTCAGCCGACGCAGGATGGTGTATGTATGAAGTAGAAATGTAGAGTGTGATTGACGCGAATGGTGTGCTGTTTGTGTGCTGACCAATATAACCACTCATACACTTGTGTCTACAAGGCACCAATGCAGACTGCTGGAATCTTTGTTTACTCAATTTATTCAGACGTACACACTGGGACATACGAGTACATCATGGTTCGTTGACATATCAATTTGTAGGTATACATAGCAGATCTGAAGTCATGACACATTCAGAAATAATGGGCAGTACATCAAAAGTTCAATGTCATGATACATTATGGCCACATCCCCCTATCTGACTAAACGCGTCAGTGAAGGGCGGATCGATAAATAACCAAAGTTACTTGACGTCCATAGTTTGTAGTATATATTATGAAACCACGAAGGGGGTTTCTAGCAAGATTGAGATCTCCCTGTCACTGTCCGATAATAAGATAAATAATCTGTTCTCTTGGCAGTGATCAAAACATATGATGACCGAAATCCAACATGGCTGTCTCCCTGAGTTGTCGTTCACTCATTCATAGGAAGGAGAATATAAGCCAGAGTTAATTTATAATGGGTATATAAAGGATTTCATAAATGTTTCCATACAGCTCTACGGTGATCAGGTTAATTCACGTAGCCATAACCGCTGCAGGAAAATCTGTCATCTTCGTCGATACAAAACACGACACTAGCATAGCGAAGCACAAAAGTCAAGCTAGGCCTAACCGACGAGAGATCATCAAAAATAGGAGCTGGGTTTACCTGGAGTCCGAATCATCTATATACTGACATAAGGAGAGTCTCTAACACAAACTATCGTAGAGACACCATCTCCTTCAGAAGAAAAACCACTTCGTGAGACATTTTTTTCTGACGAAAGGACCAGCTCTAGAAAAACGTACCCCGCCATTTGTAAGCAGTCCATCGGAACTCATCACGACTTGTCAAGACAACTCATACTTCCGCTAGACCGGAATACAAGAATCTAGTCCCTCCTACCAATCCAAAATATACAATATAGGACTGATTCTACTTGTACTAATAATATGTAATACATATGAATTCAGGCCATAAACACAATAAGCAAATTAATATATTTTCTGGCCCTAAAAAATAAGTACAAACGCAAGCGCAATATCCTTGCGCTGGATCAATATCCAGAACGATTACTCCTATAATCAAAAGTGTGAATCAAACATGGATTATCTCGCTTTTACCATAGACAGCATTTTCATACACAAATGAATGAATGTCTATATTTTTCCCATATTAAATAGCCATATCGATTTTTGTAAAATGTGCGTCAAAATATGCATGCAACATTAGTCATTTTCTTCTTACACTATCCTGTAAATACGTTAATTTTTTCAATCTCCTGTTTTCGTACGTTACAGAGGTCAGGTACTGTATATTTCAATATTACTTCTGTCACACATCTTTATTGTTCTTGTTACCAACCTACTAAGTTGTTGTTTGTTAAATTAGGGTGTACTGTTTATCATCATCATTTGTGTCATTGTTTGTTTTGTAGGGCTAATAATTTATTTGAGTAAAACAGTGAGTAAGGTATTATCTTAGTTGTTATTTAAGATATTATTTTGGGGTGTAAACTATTTTGACATTAAGTTAAAGTATTTGAGGTGCATATAAGTGTTATATATATTTATAATCATGTCAACACTTATGGATTTTATCCTTGTCGGTGAGAAGATAGGAAAGTCTGGAGAGGATCTCTTAGAGTTTGCACAGGCTCAATTGAAAGAGGCACAGGCTCAATTTAAAGAGGTACAGGATAGACAAGAACGACATGAAGAGCGGGAGAGAAAGAAAGCGGAAGCAGAGGGAGAAACTAAGAAAGCAGAGGAAGAAACTAAGAGATTAGAGATACAAGCACAGAAAGAAATGAAAGAGATACAAGCACAGAAAGAAATGAAAGAGATACAAGCACAGAAAGAAATGAAAGAGATACAAGCACAGAAAGAAATGAAAGAAATAGAAGCACAGAAAGAAATTAAAAAAATAGAAGCGGACAAAGAGGTATCCTTGAGAAGACTCGAGTTAGAGAAATCGGGTAATGACGCATCATCAAAAAAAGAGTACTGGAGTATGTACAAGTTGAAACTCCCAATTTTCAACGAATCCATAGATTTTATGGACTGTTTCTTGGAGAGGTTTCAAACGAAGGCAACTGCCTTACAAATTAATAAAGAACTGTGGGGATCACTGTTGACAGATTATTTAACAGGGTCAGCATTAAAAACAGTTTTTCAATTAACTGTGGAGGATAGATTAAATTATGACATAGTGAAGGAAACTTTATTACGCAAGTACAGGTTAAATGAGCAAGGCTATCGGTTAAAGTTCCACAGTGCGATGCCAAGTAGTGAGCAAGATTTTGCGGAGTTTATCGCAGAGATTACGATGTTATTGAACAGATGGATTGACTTATCCGGCATTGCTAAAGATTTTGATGGCCTATGTGATTTAATCTTACGTGATAAGGTGATATCTTCATGTAGCTCGGAGTTGTTGGCTTTTTTCCAGGAAAGAAAACCGGAAAATATTTCGGCAATGTCTCAGTTAGGTCAACAGTACACAACCGCACATCCGGGGAGACCGATTCATAAATCGGCGGTGCCAGAAACATTTACGACATGTGTGGCCAAGCGGAGTTATGAAACACGACCATATCGGAGACAAAATTCTCGTAGTGAGGAGAGACCTTATGATAAGAAAGCAGTAAGTAGAAATTGGACAGAAAGAAACTTCCGTACATCCCCCAGGAAACAGCAGAATATGACAGAGTCAGGTAGTAGAAGACCTTCTGGTTGTTTTAAATGTGGATCACCGTGCCATGGAGCAAAGTTTTGTGACAAGCCTGAACCTCAGTCTGTGGCCGAGCCTCAGACTAGCACTCAGGATAGTCCACAGAAGGGCCAGCGTGAGGAGTACAGATGCTTTCTATGTAATGGGATTGGCCACCTTCAATTTGATTGTCCTAATAGGAAGTTTGAACGCGCAAGTTCGGTGGTAGTCTTAGATACATTCAACAACGAGAGTTGTGAAGGGTGTAGACCACTTTTTCATAAAGATGAGACACCAATTCTGATTTGTGGCCACCCACTTCCATGTTTGTCAGCAGTTCATACAGATGGGAACATAGTCTTGCATCCAGGGTACGTAGGACATAAAGTTGTATCCGTCTTGAGGGATACAGGATGTACAACAGTTGGGGTGCGGAGATCGTGCATTCAGGGGTCTCGTTGGTTAGGGCAAACTGCTCGATGTATCACTTTTGGTGGCAGGGTGGAATTTTACCCTTTGGTGTTGATAGATATTGATACGCCATTCTTGCGGGGTAGGGTAAAAGCATGTGTTCTTGACGACAATGCGGTTGCCGATCTGATACTTGGAAATATTCGTGGTATCAAAGAGTGTACTGAGGAGGATATCAAACTATGGAAGCACAAACATAGAGACGATACTTATGGAGGAACTACTAGATTGCAAGGAAAACCTAGGGTAATTCCTGTAGATAGCATGTCATCTGGTAATGTCCGAGTTGCTGATACTTCGGTATTAAATTTAATTTCACCCCAACAGGAAGATACATTGTTTCCAGAACAGCTGGGTCAACCAGAAACTAACATTGGGAGGCATATTAAATCAGCAAAGGAATTGGGTGAACGGAAGATGAATATTCAGGAAAGGGCAGTAAATGAAACAAAGGTGAACTTTACTTTGCCAGGAAAAAGTGAATGTTATGGATCTGTCAAATATCCTGAAACAGACCAGAGGAAAGAAGAGCGCAGAAAGCTGATTGAGAAGTATCGCAGAATGAATCGTGGCGCTCGTATGCCACATGAGAAACATTACATAAGAGAAACTAGTGACTCAAGAGATTCCAGACACTTTAGAAAAAGCCACATGAATAGTAATGAGTACTGTGGTAATTTTCAAAGTAAACGTTGGATTGGACTTAGAAACAGGTACAGAGGACAAAATATAAACAGAGGATTTTGTTCCAGCAGACCAAGCTATGGTGAACAAAAAGCTGGAGAAATATACAGAGGTAGTTTCAGAAGAGATTGCCGCTGGGCAGACAAAAGAGAGAGTAACCATCTTTACAGTAGGGCACGTCGTAGATGGAATGATGCTGGGGAAAGCTATTGTTGTAGCTTTGATAGTAGCCGAGGATGTCGTCATCCTAAATGGAGCAGCTACCCTGAAGAATATGACCAAGGCTGAGATTAATAGGATGCAGAAAGGGGCTTCTGATAGTATAATATTGAAATTACAGAGCCCGAAAACTAACATCACTAACTCAGAAGGGAAGGCATAGTAGAGTGATTTGTACAAATAAGTGTCAAAGTGACTTAGATAAAATTTGAAAATATTTTTGCAACTAGTCAACTTTTGTTGCTTTCTGATTTAGACAATATTATCTTTCTCAGAGCAGATGCTTCAGCATTGATCATAGGGAGTTGCAACGAGTTTTCTGCAGTCTGCCAAGTCACCAAGCAGCTGAGCATTAACCTTACAACAATTTGATGTAGGACAACATACTAGACGAGAGAATTTTGATTATGATGAAGCATGTTTACTTGTAGTTATATTTGTATAAGTTTGATGACTTTACATGAAGTTTGTAGATTATGCATGCATTTCTCTGATATGAACATGAATTTTGTTTAACTTTAAAGATATTGAATATGATTATTGCTAGAATAATAAGTATACTATTAGTGTGAGTTGATGTAAGTTGTATGAAAGCATTGTTTACTTTGATAATGTATTTTAGGTTTGATGATGTATTTTAGTTTTGATGATGTATAGGATTCCCATCTCTGTCTTCACGGTGAAAAACCCCAGTTTTTCACGTGGGGAAAGGGGTGGATGTCACGGAGTGTTTTGATAGTATTTTGCATGTGTGAATGTTCCCATGCTCCAGCGGGAGTTTATTAGTCATGTGAGTTGTTGTGAGCTGGGAATGCGTGCATGGTAAGAATTTAACTACAGGGATGTGAGCGTTGCTTGAGACAAGCTGTTAGCTTTTGTGATGCGTGAATGAAGATCAGTGGAGCGTGAAAGGGTTTCACGGGTTTTAGGGAATACGCATGAAAGGGGCAGTCAGCGGGAGGAGTGTGTTAGTTGGAGACGTGTGTTGAGTGGTAGAGAGAGGAGTCAGTAGAGAGGAGACAGCCTAGAGTGTAGAGCAGAGAAGGGTGGATGTTGCAGTAGTTGTTTATGAAGAATCCTAGTTGCTGTGTGTAGTAATTCCGGGCAGCAGAGTGCTTATAGAATACTCGGAATTGATGATGTCTGCATTATGTGTAATGGCCCTGCGTCCATTGTGATTTGTTGTTCATATAATACATTAGTGGAGACTGATACAGGCTGTTGGAGTTATTTCTTGGACAATGAGCTATACGAGCGGTTTATCAGTGTTGTCTGTCTAATCGTCCACATCCACCTACATACACCCTACTCGTCACAATCAGTACCATTCCTGGAAAAAAAGAAATCTACGGGGATACCAACAACCTCAAACTGACGCCTGAAAGTGAGCGAAGAAGATATACAGTCCATATCCGGCACGTGCAGCGCCATTGTAATCATGTAGATCATAGTTGTGATTCTTCTGAGGCACTCTTACAATCGTCTCTCTTTTCCTTTTTTATATGCATGCGTTTGTGTGCGATTTTTTTTTAAGTGCTTCCAAATATGTCAGCCATTGAGTTGGCAACCTCATCATGTTAATAAGTTGCTATAGCGACCACCACAGAAAGAGTTTGTGAGAATTTATTCCCTGTCTATTTCATGTCTATTCCGAGTCTATTTCGAGCCTATTTCGCGCTTATATCTGGTCTAGTTCTTGTCTATTCCGTGTCTATTCATTGACTATTACGTGTCTATTTCGTGTTTATATCTGGTCTATTTCGTGTCCGTTCTCTCTCTATTTCGTGTCTATTCCCTGTCTGTGTATATTCCATGTCTATTTCGTGTCTATTCCCTGTCTATTTCGTGTCTGTTCCCTATCTATTCAAAGTCGTTTTCGTGTCTATTCTCTGTCTATTTCGTGTCCGTTCCTTGTCTATTTCGTGTCTATTTCCTGTCTATTCCATGTCTATTGCTTGTCTATTTCGTGTATATTCCTTGTCTTTTTCGTGTATATTCTGTGTTTATTTCGTGTATATTCCGAGTTTATATCTGGTCTATTCCGTGTTTATATCTGGTCCTTTCCGTGTTTATATCTGGTATATTCTGTTTCTATTCCGGGTCTTTTTCGTGTCTATTCCGTATCTTTTTTGTGTCTATTACGAGTCTATTCTGTGTTATTTCGTGTTTATTCCGTGTCTATTTTGTATCTATTACATGTCTATCTCGTGTTTATTTCACGTTTATTTCGTGTCTATTTCGTGTCTATTCTGTGTTATTTCTTGTTTATTCCGTGTCACTTTGGTATCTATTACGGGACTATTTCGTGTTTATTACGTGTCTATTTCTTGTCTATTTCGTATCTATTTTGTTTCTATTCCATGTCTATTTCGTAAATATTTCGTGTCTATTCTGTGTTCATGTTTATTCAGTGTCCATGTCGTATCTATTACGTGTCTATTTCGTGTTTATATCGTGTCTATTTCGTGTCTTTTCTGTGTCGATTCCGTGTCATTTTCGTGTCCTTGTGTCTATTTCGTGTATGTTTCGTGTCTATTTCGTGTCTATTTCATGACTATTTCGTATATATTTCGTGTCTATTTCGTGTCTATTGCATCTCTATTTCGTGTCTTTCATGTTGATTCCGTGTCCATTTCGTATCTATTTCGTGTCTATTTCATGTCTATTTCGTGTTTATTTCATGTCTATTTCGTATCTATTTCGTGTCTATTTCGCATCTATTTCGTATCTATTTCGTGTCTATATCGTGTCTATTTCGTATCTATGTCGTGTCTGTCACGGGATGCCCACCCCCTTGCTCTGCAGTGATGGTCCAACAAGGACCAAAACCTAGCGTATCGATGGTGGGTCTTCAAAGGTATCTACCTTCGCTCAAGATTACTCTTGGCAGAGATACAGATAGAAGGATGCTGATGCTTCTACCTCGAGAGAGTGTTCACAAGATATTCAGAAGCCAAGAACAATGCTGAATGAGTCTTAGCAATTTTAACTTTTTATCTACCCACCGCCTTTTGTAAAGGATTATTATGTAATTTATTATTAGCTCGTACAGGCCCTCAACTAAATTAACAGTAAAATTCTCCTTATATAGATATATTAAAGGTACTGATTCATGCACACACTTCTCTCTGTAATAACTATACTACTCGTCAAAAGTCAAGGGTCACTTAGAAAAACCTTGGTTGAAACCATAAAACAAATCTGATATAAACGTAATTGGTATCAGTCAAAACGGCATTTATTGAATACCAAATTGACATGTCACGTAAAGAAATGGAAACACACATTCAAACGCAATGAAGCTGTGAAGTGTGTCACCCATCTTTTCAAAAGTCACACAATAGATATTGGACAAATAGACATTTCAAAATCGGGTATGTGTTATGACTAAATTCATAACAGTTTCGGTCGCTCTCAACTTGGTTTGTGTACTGACTTCCTTGTTGGCAAGCGTTACTAGGACTACCCAGGAAGTACGTCACATAGTCTGCTAATTTTAAGCAGACGATCCTTGCCGGTTTCAGATCGAACATGTGAGCGGTAGTTCGGTCTCTTTGGCTGTGTCTCTCCATGTGAGAAAGTCGTGTTTGCACGAGCTCCAAAAGTGTACTCTGGAAATAGAGTTTTATGTGTTTCAGATCAGCTAGGTCGTCCTACGTTTGGAGCCTAAGCTCGATTATATGTGTACGGACTTGTCAGCGCTGAAAGGAGAGGAATGAGTGAATATTATATATTAAATACTTCAGCAAGATGACTCTGACATTGTTACTGTAGTCTACATGACGATAGACTTACTTTATGGACTGGCTAGAGATTGCCATTGTCAATTTAAAGAATGCCTTATTGAGGAGCTACGTTACGTGCATTAAAGTATACATATTGTTAAACGTCAATCAGGCTTATGAAGTTTCCCTACTGCTGAAGACTAGCCTTACGTTTTGTGTGAACATTGCAAGTCGGACTGTATTATAAAATCAACCCTAGACACCATACTCCGGCTATTTGAAATACAGCTACTACAGATACTCTTAATGAACTCGGAGAGGGAACAAGAATCTGCACCATCAGATTAAAGAATATATTCCCTAGCAGTATGACCACCGTTTGCAGCAAGGCATTCAAGACAGCGTAGACGCATCGAGTCCACAAGGGTCCAAAGAGTATCCGGAGGAACAGCTTGCCATTCCTGAAGCTAAATGCAGTCAGCTATGCAACAACCATTGGCAGGGGGTGATTTGTTGACAATCTTCGACCAATGACATCCCAGAGGTGCTCAATCGGAGAAAGGTCAGGTGAATGAGCTGGCTACGCCATCCTGATGATCCCATGTTGCTGAATAAACTCATTCACCACACGAGCTCGATGGGGTCGAGCGTTATCATCTTGGAGGATGGCATTACCACCCATGGCATCCAGAGCAGGCTGAACAATTGGTCTCAAAATTTCGTTCTGGTATCTTGGGCCGGTCAAGTTGCCTTGATGATATAGAGTGGGGTCCTGCCGTGTCTGTAGAAGCCTCCCCAGAACATGACAGAATCCCTACCATAACGATCCACCTCTCGAATTGTGTCATCAGTAAATCGCTCTCCTGGTCGTCTCCAAACTCGAATCCTACCATCATTGAATGACGCAGTGAAGCGAGATTCATCACTGAAGAGAACTTGACTCCATTGTTGCCTTGTCCATCGGATATGCTCGCGACACCAAGCAACACTGGCTCTGCGATGAGCAGGAGTAAGAGGGATTCTGACTGCAGGACGTCGAGCAGCCAGTCCAAATTCATGCAAACGTCTGCGAATGGTGCTTTGACTGACATTAACGTTTACAGTTTGTCTCAGCTGACATCTTAGAGTGAAACAAGTCACCGTTCGATGGCGCAGGGCTGACAACAAGAGGTACCGGTCATCATGTCTATTGGTGCATCTAGGGCGACCTGGCCGGTGGCGATCCTCCACACTTCCTGTGGCCTGAAATCTCTCCAAAATTCTTTGGATAGTAGAGTGTGACACTACAAGCCGTCTAGCAACCTCACGGACAGATAAACCCTTTCAACCCACGCTATAGCCCTCATTCTTTGTAAGGTGTCAAGACTTCTTCTCGGTGGCATGGTTTTTGCAAGTGATGAAACTACCCTAAGTCTGCTGATTGTAAAACAAATTAAGAGTGAACTCTGTTCACGAAAAGTCGCCATTGCACGTGGAATGTCAATCAGCACGATTACTTCACATGTTTGGTTGTACGGAAGTTTGAAAAAACAGATTAAAAGTGTGAATTTATGGTCAGCAAACCAAATTGCACGTGATCACCATGGTTGTCGGTGAGTAGTTTTTATGCGTAACGTGCATAGAGGACTGTCAGAGGAAGATATTGCACCCATTTTTACTAAAAACTTCCTTCATTTAATCATTCTTTGCGCTTATATAAAAGTGTATTGAAAATAATAGGGTGGCCCTTGACTTTTGACGAGTAGTATAAATCAACTATGAATTTGTAAAACAACATATAACAAATTTAATGATCAGTTACTCATGAACAAATGTAAATAAATAAGAGCTGGTGATTAATCAAAAGTAAATGTCTTCATGGAAAATATGTCGGTTTTAGGAGGTTTAACTTTGAAACATAGATAGAGTTCTGTTGTATTTGGCCTGCTAGAAATGTAACTTAGCTGCCAAAACGCTGAAGTGCTGATGTGGTTATGCAATTAAACCCGTATTTCAAGTTCGTCTTACCTGGAATCAATCTGGTTATTATCACCTTTAGTGATTCAATTAATCTTTCGAGATTGTCAACTACGCCTTGACCTGGCATGAATCGAAGTGTGAAAAATGTAAACAGTGACCGTAGTACGGATGTCTGGGCTCCGAAAATCAGAAATTGTTAGAGAATGGGAGAGAGAGAAATTACGAAAAAAAGAACGATTAATTCTGTGACAGTGTCGATTCAGTGTCTATTTCTTGTCTATTCTGTGTTATTTCGTGTTTATTCTGTATTTCGTAACTATTTCGTGTCTATTCTGTGTCGATTCCATGTCTATTTCGTGTCTAATCTGTGTCAATTTCATGTCTATTTCCTGTCTATTCCATGTTTATTTCGTGTCTGTTCTGTGTCTTTTTCAGAAAACTGACGCAAAACTGCATGAAAGACGTCTTAGTTGGAGAAGTCAACTTAATCTTTATTATTTGAGGGAAATAGTAAAGCTACAGGTAGCGACAATCATAGATAAATGACTATGGCGAAGGTACAGCTATCAAGAATCGCCAGCTTTCTCAATAGGTAGAATCGATGCCAAGGATCGCGCACAACGCATGATGGCTCTCCTACCGCTTTCCGTTTATGAATACCGGCAATGTTAAAGAATTTTCCCTGGGCCAGTCGCGTTGCGTGGAGCCTGTTTTTGCGGCAGGACACAAAGTCATGGCCAGTGCTCATCTTAGTCTTCATTGTTGCGTCGTTGGGAAGATTTTAATAATTCATTGACAGTTTTCCTCCAGGTAAGTGGATCAACGTTAGTTTTCTGTAATTATCTGTGCTTTAAATCATGTAGAAACTACACAGCTATTGTCTGTGTATGATTTATTTTGAGTGAACTAATGAGTGATTCTAGATTCTTCCTGTGTTAAGCTATGCTAGTAAATTATGTTATCATTAAACGTTTTGAACTGCGGATATTCTTCACGGCAAACACAAGATCTCTCTAATCTGTTGCCTATTATCTCTGTGAGTGAACTGATGAGTGATTCTAGACTCTTCCTTGTTAAACCATGTTGTGTAAATTGTCTAATCATTGAACTTTTTGAACTGGTGAAATTCTTTACGGCAAACACAAGATCTCTCTAAAATGTTGTCTATTATCTCTTTGAGTGAATTGATGAGTGATTCTAGACTCTTCCTGTGTTAAACCATGTTGTGTAAATTGCATAATCATTAAACTTTTTGAACTGGTGAAATTCTTTACGGCCAAAACAAGATCTGTCTAATCTGGACGTATTCTCTTCCAGCACATTGACAGCATATCCAGTTTCGTATCTGGTCTGTTCGCCGCGTGAAGTACCCAGAGATCCTGAAAAAAGAATAACACCACTGCATTCCCAAGCATGTCGTACAATCCGACTAATTAGAGGTTGTCGATGGGGTTGACAACCTCATCATGCAAAACAAACTGGCACAGAAACAGCAGTTATAAGAGCATGTGAATGATTGGTGCAAGCTACCTGCAAGAGAACCAGCTACAGTGGTGGCTCCGTGCTCCGTAAAGAGCGCAAAGTAGAATGATGATGATAAGGATGATGATGATGATTATAATACTAAGGATGATGATGATTATAATACTAAGGATGATGATGATGATTATAATACTAAGGATGATGATGATTATAATACTAAGGATGATGATGATTATAATACTAAGGATGATGATGATTATAATACTAAAGATGATGATGATTATAATACTAAGGATGATGATGATTATAATACTAAGGATGATGATGATTATAATACTAAGGATGATGATGATTATAATACTAAGGATGATCTGGTCTGACCGAATCAGCATTTCGTTTTTACTTCTTGGTCTTTCAAGTAACATGACAGTCTTAATTTTTATTATGATTTCTCTGTTCATGCATACTCATTTCTACTCACCTTCGCCGAGACCATTTTTTGTAATTATTTCTGTTTCTCTCAAATAGCCTTTCATGGGATCTATAATACTGTACTTGTACATTTGCAGTACTCAAATGTAGCCATTTTATTTTTAACTGTAAGATGTGAATAGTTGATGTGAATATATATATATATATATATATATATATATATATATATATATATATATATATCTATATATATGTATATATATATATATATATATATATATATATATATATATATATATATTTATATTTATTTATGCGGCTAGTTGTTACAGGTGATGCCATGTTTTATTATGTTACTTTTCGCCCACTAGCGCCATCTGTTGTGAAATTACTGACGCGAAGCACCTGTTACATTTATTGTTCTCACTACAGCTGCAGGTGCGTGCCTTTTAGCCAGACAAACTAGCTTCATACGAGTTAGCTGGTGAAAATGGTTTTAAGGTTCGTGTGAAGTTTAGCAGGCGCGTTTGTTGTGGGTTGTTTTGCTGCGTTATAAATTTACCATTCCGCCTGCTTTCAGTTGATTGTCATAATTATCTTCATTAACATCATCATCGATCGCTGTCAGGATCGAGTTAGGCATCACACAAGCTTCTAACGCAAGTCCCGTAATTATATATAAAAAACAATCGATCATGTTGACACATTTGTCGCTCAAATAACATCGCCGGATTATAGGGGTCTCCTAATATGCGAATGTGAATCAGAAAAAACCCGCATTATCTCTATTGTATGTTTATCTTTGGTGACAGCTACTTAAAGCACAAGTAAATATATTCATGGATATGTTACGATCCCTGACTCTGTTTCCGTGACAACAGTCAACTGTAATAGGGTGATATTAGAATGAAAGTAAGAGCGGAAGAAGGAAGAAAGATAGAGAGACGAAATAGGAGGAGAAAGACGAAGCGAGAGGATGAGAGATGAAATGAGAGAATGGACGTTGATAAGTAGATTATAGAAAAAAAAAGTTTAGCGATGATTACGTTTCGCGTTGTGTTATAAAAGTCTGAGATGTATTTACGTTGCACAATCGAGAAAAAGGATGAGTTTAAATCAGTTTTTGTTAAAGAGCTTTGAGAAAGAGAAAGACACGGGGTGGAAGTAAATTGTTTTAGGTCAACTTTTTGAGACCGAGAGTGAAGGGCTGTTCGGTCATAACTTAGGACAGACGGTTAATGTGCCATATTTGTGAGAGGCTGGCAATGATGTGACAGGCAGAGTGGTCCAGATTCAACAACAACAAACATTATAATGCTGCTTTCATGGTGTAAATATACACAAACATATACGTTACTTAAATTCGCTTTGATGATCGTTCAAGGCTTTTATATTTCGAAAATGTGAATTACAAAATAGTTCGAAACTACTCTGATGTAGTATGTTTCTATAAAATGTAACAGTAATAGTGTCCCTTTCAGTCACTACTGACTATAGGAACACGCCCCTGAAACGATGTCTCGGTGGGCATGAGTTTGAGCGCTTGGATAAAGAGGTCAAGCTATTGCCCATGCAGCATGCCTCTGCTGGTGAGTGCAGAGGAACGGTGCAGCCGATACAGTCTGGCACCAGATAAAGTGTAAAATGGTCTTCTTCATAACACAGTTTTCACATATGCCATAATTGCTGATCTCGAAAAGAAGCCACAAATAAATTCATCACAGCTACGATTATCATAATCAATGCCTTCCACGTGCCTGTGGAGTGCGAGTCCATGCCAATTATATGCCAATCCCTTCTGCCCTCGTATATTCTCTGTATTCCGTTCATGTCTGTCTCCAGTTCTTTTCTCCAGGTTTCTCTTGTCTCCTCTCTTTCTCTTACTACGGGGATTCAAGAAGAACGGCTACCTTGTAATACTATCAGCATGTCTTCTCATTGCGTTTCCTATCCAAAGGCAACGTCTTCTCTCTACCTCCTTCTCAAGTGGTGTTTGTCCAGTTCTTTTCATCAGTTTCACATTAGTGATTTTACCTACCATTTCTGTCCTTCTATTCTACGAAAGCTCCAATATGTCATAAGTAATTTTCCACGAAACTTCAGCTTCGATGACGTCCTTGAATACTTTGCACGGTCTGGAGTGTTTGACATGGGTCAGTGGTATAGTCCAGATCATCTGTGACGAAAGTACTGAGATTCTGTCTTTCAAATGGCCCATGTCTTTTTCTCCTTGCATTTGTTCACTATTTTTAGGAGGGATTACAGGAAATCCTTCTCCATGTTTCTTCTCCTTCTATTAATTACGTTTTTTTCAAGATGAGATCACGAGGGAGTTTGATCTCATCTGCTTTATGGTTCTTCTTTATGTGTTTAGAATGGGGGTGTAGGGAATTAGAAAGTATTATTCTAGATTAAGATTATAGAGGCTAGATCAGGATTTGCACCAGTGTCCTTTTTTTTAAAGATATTGCGTGGCCATATACGCATTTTTCGGGAGTTAAATTATTTGCGGCCATTTTTGCTTCATTTCCGCAGTATAGGGCTAGGACCAATTCCCGGTTCTTTGTCTAGCAGAAACTGGTTGCATCAGAAAGATCTAAGGTTCTGATTGGCTGAGAGCTAACTGCAGTTAAAATGCAGAGCGCCCATTGGCTTTAGAACCACGCCGCGCATATGACGTCATGAAGTCGGCGCATGGGGGGGGGGGGTCTTGATTATAAAAGGCCTATATTTCATAGCCTCTTTCTCTTTTAATGAAAAATTGCCAAGCCGGTTGCCAGTCAAGTCGATTGCCTTCAGTAGGACATTCGAGATTTGGTAAGCATCATTTTTGCGTGAGGACTTTATTTAATTTTTCTAGTCCTAGCCGATCATTTGAGTTTCTTGGGAAGTTTTAGTTTAATTTAATTCTCATCGCCAGGGCCATCAAATACGATCTTAGTGATAGACTTGAAAATTTATAGGTCCATTTCATTCCTTGTTGAAAGAATAGCGGCATGGTTTAAATGTTGAGATATCACCGCTTTGTATTATTGCAAAGTCGGTCGGGAGAGAAACTCGCATCTGCGAATCATGTGTATTTTCATTTGTGATTTTAGTGAGAGTATAGTCGGGAGCGTGTGTAATGTGTATTTTCATTTGTGATTTTAGTGAGAGTATTGATGCTCGCTATTTATATAGTTACGCATATATCTGTGGACGGAAGTGATAGAGGTATTAATTGGAGCACGTGTGTGCTATCAGTAATGAATATGTATGCAGGAGCGCGTGGTTGAAAAAACTGCGGCACCACGTGGCTGAACTACGGGGTTTTCAATTTGATAATCGGGGGTTATATATAACTTTTGACGGCAGGTAGATGCTAGCGTAAACAGGATTATATGTTATTGATTGTGCATTATTGTTCTGTGAATTCAGAAGATGGGAGAAGTAATTTTAAAGGGAATTATTTTGTATTACATTTTGAATGTGATTACTATTATTGACGGGAATTTTAGGAACTCCTAGAGAGGGCTAGTTTTAGTTGTGTTAAACATTACGGCATTAGTGTCAGCGTAGAAGTAGGCCACAGTACGTCTGCCCAGACGGGCCATTGAAAATATTGTTGTTGCTCGGAGTTAGTCAGGCAGAACAAGCGATCTGGGTTAGCCAATGTTTACTTTGTAGGCTCAGGTAGAGAGGGGAGTTACGTGGTGAAGAGTAAGGAAGTTAATTGTTATTTGAAATGTATTATTATGGTTTGTTTAGCTGTTGTTTTGTTTTGTCTAAAACAGCAGGTACCGGCTTTGTGGGAATGAGAGCGGAATTTTGAGACCACAAAATTTCTCCCACGGCAAAGTTGGGCATTCGCAGAACCGCAAGGGTTTTACGTTAGTTGCCAGTAGTGGAAGGAGAGGAAGAAAATACGTTTTCCCAGCCAGGGGAAGACATTTTCCAGCGAATAGGATTTTTTGTGGATAAATCCTGAGCTCTGACGCTCGTTACACACGCAGATTTGGCAGGCTGCCAGCGTTGTGGTAATTTTTATGTTCGTTTCTTCACGGCCATAATAAAGCCGACGGCCCAGTTATAGGTACTCGGGCAGGTAATTTCAGAGTGGTAGAAGTCAGCTACAGTTCCAGTCCAGAATCCAGTGGGGTTCTGTTAAACCTCAGTCATCAAGTCCAGAGTTAGTGGAGAGAGAGAGGGTAAACATTCTCTCTACTGAAGTCAGCACAGATAGGCAGAACTGTTAGTTTTGGTGAATCATAGCAGAGGACAGCTGCTGAAGTTTAGAGGTGCAGTTAGTTGTGTTCAGGAGATTCCAGGATAGGCTGTGTAGAACCAAAGTCTGTGCAGAGATTGTGTAGTCACTTCGCAGTCGTTCCAGCTATCAGTGGACTTAGAGTTAGAGTTAGAATTTAGAACAGCTAGTTTGGAGTGTAGGCGACATCAAGTGCAGTGTAGTTCATTTCAGTTAACCTTACCTTCTTTCTCCATACAGGTTGCAATTGTGGGAGAAGGGTTGGGCTTGATGCATTTTTAACTGTGCTTGATTTTGTTTCAGGTGTGCATCCTCGCATTTCATGTATTTTGACATGTATATGAGTTTGTGTATAGGTGTATAATAAACTTGTATAAATTGTAGCTGGCATCAGTCATTTCCTTTAGTACAGTAGCTATATGTTGTCTGTACCTTGGTGTTTGTGAATCTTAATTGAACCTTATCCCCATAGGGTAGTTAGAGGTGGTTCGAGGCCATAGCAATTTAAACGTCCGAAGTGGCGAGGAAAGAATCAACCTCGGTTCTCAACCTCGGAGCCAATGGTCTCAACTTTCACATTTTGCACTATATTTCTATCTGAATCTATCATTTCAGTCTTTCTTCTTACTATTGTCTTGTCACTATATGTAGACAGTCTCTAGTCCAAAAATCCATTTCGTGACAAAGTGGGTGGCGTCGTCCTTGGGATCATCTTTGTTGGGATCAATTCTAGATTCATAGATTGTCTCTGTAGGAAGTTCTGAAAAATAGATTTTCTTTATAATATCCCCTAGACTTGAGCTATATTAAGACTGATCCAGCTATAAGTTTTTTTCCACAGGTTACAGTTAGTTAGATGATAGTTGTAGTAAGGTTGTTTATGACTTAGAGGTAATTGATGGCTAATTGAATTTTTTTTTCTTAACAGGAAAGTAAATTCGGGTTTTGGGTAGCTGGATAACTTGAATTTTTTTCAGGTAGTTATTAGTCAGACTTGGTGCTAGTCTGAGTGCGGGTTTTTTGCGACAGCATATTCCTAGTAGGTAACAGTAAATTTTTCTTGTTCCTTTTTTGTCATTTCCCCTCGTTGTGAGTACTGCTGATTTGTCAGGTAAGATGGCTGAATTGGTCAAGCTACTTACTGCATGGAAGGACGCAGCTAAAAGCATGGGGATGAATGAGGCCGAGACTAGGGCTTACATTATGAGGGAACAGGACCGGCAAGCGGAGAAAGAAGAGAAGACCCGACAGGCAGAGGAGAGAAAAGCAGAGAGGGAAGCCCAGGAGAAGATAGCAGAGAGAAAAGCCCAGGAGAAGATAGCACAGAGGGAAGCCCATGAGAAGATAGCAGAGAGGGAAGCCCAGGAGAAGATAGCACAGAGGGAAGCCCAGGAGAAGTTAGCACAGAGGGAAGCCCAAGAGAGGGAGAAGGCAGCAGAGAGACAGCATGAACTTGCCCTGCGTTCACTGGAACTGCAGTACCGATCTTCGGAAGGCAGTTCGGCTAACGGAGATTCTCCCGGAGCAGGGGCAACAGACACCTCAGGAAACGGAGGGCCCCGGATGGCAGCCATGAATTTTCCGATGGACTCTTTTCCTAACGGGAATGAGAAAATTGAGGTATTTTTAGAAAAATTTGAACGGATGGCAAAGGCATACGGGCTGGATGATAGTCTTTGGTGTCTCAAATTATCTCAATCTCTAAGAGGACATGGGTATGAGGTCTATAGCAAGATGCTGGTAGATGACCAAGGTAACTTTGAGGCTCTACGGAACGCCCTGTTACAGCGATTCCAATGGACTCCTCGGAAGTGCCAGACAATGTTTCGGGAAAGTCGTCTGGAGAAAGGTGAAAGTTTTCCCCAGTTCGCAGAGAGGCTGAGGAATTACCTCACTCGCTGGAGAGAGTTGTCGGGTTTGGCTAAATCTTTTGAAGGATTGGAAGAATTAGTTCTGTGCGAACAGATAAAGGCCAACATGTCTCCGGACTTAAGGAAGTACCTGGCGGAGCAGGGCGCACAGCAACTGGACCAGATAATTCTTTTTGCTGAAAGGTTCCAGACGGCACAGGCCGAAGTACTGGGACAGAAAAGAAAACACCCTGACCTGCCAGCCCCGGACAAAGGAGCATCTTCATCGCAGTCGCCTTCCTCTTCAGATCAACAGCAGCAAGGGCCGTCTCGCAAGGAGCTCCCTCCCAGTCATAACATGCGCTCCCAGCCGCCTAAAAGAACACAGGGGCCGACGTCTCATGAACCCGTCAGGAACCGGGGAGATAATGAGAGATATTGTAGGTTCTGTCGGACTACTTCTCATTGGACATCACGGTGCCCAAACAAACAACCCGCTCATCAGATGGCTTGTTTAAGGCCTGTGAGGGTGAAACAAGGGAAGAAGTGGAAACCCTTCCAGTCAGAGAAGTTGTTTTCCAACAGCGGGCCAGCAGAAGTGAACGGGACTGAGAGAACATGCTTATTTGACAGCGGGCTTACATACCCCAGCATAGTCGCCCGACATCTGGTGAAGCCCTGGCAGATGACTAAGGAAAAGGTCAATATTGGTGGAGTTTTAAGGAAAGGGACTTCACAGTGCTTTCCGGTGGCCAACATTGAAGTGAAATGTAAGTTCGTGTCTGGCACCATCAAGGCAGCTGTAACGGCTCAGCCGGCCTACGACTTCATTCTCGGTAACCCATATTTAGTTTTGGGGAACCCGCCCACACCGATCCTTGCTGATGCAAGGGGGCCTACTGCAGGCCAGATAAGTGAAAAAGGAGAACCCCTAATTCACAGAGCCCCGAGCGAGCTCAAACATAGCTGTCGTGCCAAGGAGAGGTGCAACGCCTCTGAAGACAGTGATATGTTAATTGCAGAGGCAAATTCGCCTGCCAGCCCTGTTCAGCCAACCGGCCAAACAGCGGTGACGACGCCTCTGATTCCGGAAGTACACTCTTTGTTGTCGGGAATTAGGCCCCCGATGGTATTAGCTCCTTCAAGTGAGGGACATACTGACAAGAGCGGTATTACATATGTCAACGACCAGCGCCATCTTCATAGGGCACAAGATAGCGGTCTGAGCGAGCATATAGTTCCAACCAGCCCTGGAGCCCCATCCGACCAGCACTTTACTCAAACGGAGGAGGACAGTGATCTGAGTATCCGTTTGCCTATAAACGGAGATGGGCCCCACAACTCTCGTATCTCGTTTACACGAAACGACCCTTGTAACGAGGAGCCTGAAAAATTGGCTATATTTTCCAATTTGTTTCAAGGAACATTGGAACCAGTCACTGAGAGCTTTATCTCAGATTCTCCGCGATCTAACGGGATCTTAAACCGTCAAGTGTCACTGCAGGACACATTCCAACTGACGCCAGTAACTCTCACAGGGGAGGGCAAGGTTGAAGGTAGAACCAGGGTGTTAGACGGAGAGCTCCCGTGGTCTACGTTTTCATCTCACCAACTTTTCAGGCCAGAAAAGAGTGAGAAAAGCGACCTTACACATTTGCAAGGAACTATATTTGAGAGCTCTGTCCCGCTTCATATCGGTAGGGGAAGAGCGAGTCCAGAACCACTGCCAGGGGCAGATCTTACCTACCTTTCTCCAAAGGTAGAAGCTATTGAGATCAGTGAGGATCCAATAGACACCCAGCAAGAAATCGGAGGCTCTACACCAGAGGAACCCGAGACATTGCATCGTTCTCGCACGGTACCAGCAGTCACAAACCCGCTGACGCGCAGCGAAGAAGTCGCCATCGCCAGGTCGCCACAGCGCCCGCCGGTCACATCAGCTGACCAGAACAGCCTTTTGACGGTCATAGCAAGGGAAAGTTCAGACCCGCCATTAGACGGCACAGGTCTGAAGAGAGATCAACTCTCCCAATGGAGCATAGGAGCTCATTCTGGGAGAGGAGGAAGGAGGAAACGCAAAAGAGGAAGGTCGAAGAACACTGAATAGAAGGGGTAAGGACAGACAGCCTTGTAGACAGGAATAAGGGCCAATGTGAAACACAGAGATTTCAGTAAGGAGATCGTTGCTCAATCTTTGAAAGGGGGGAGTGATGTGACGAAAGTACTGAGATTCTGTCTTTCAAATGGCCCATGTCTTTTTCTCCTTGCATTTGTTCACTATTTTTAGGAGGGATTACAGGAAATCCTTCTCCATGTTTCTTCTCCTTCTATTAATTACGTTTTTTTCAAGATGAGATCACGAGGAAGTTTGATCTCATCTGCTTTATGGTTCTTCTTTATGTGTTTAGAATGGGGGTGTAGGGAATTAGAAAGTTTTATTCTAGATTAAGATTATAGAGGCTAGATCAGGATTTGCACCAGTGTCCTTTTTTTAAAAGATATTGCGTGGCCATATACGCATTTTTCGGGAGTTAAATTATTTGCGGCCATTTTTGCTTCATTTCCGCAGTATAGGGCTAGGACCAATTCCCGGTTCTTTGTCTAGCAGAAACTGGTTGCATCAGAAAGATCTAAGGTTCTGATTGGCTGAGAGCTAACTGCAGTTGAAATGCAGAGCGCCCATTGGCTTTAGAACCACGCCGCGCATATGACGTCATGAAGTCGGCGCATGGGGGGGTCTTGATTATAAAAGGCCTATATTTCATAGCCTCTTTCTCTTTTAATGAAAAATTGCCAAGCCGGTTGCCAGTCAAGTCGATTGCCTTCAGTAGGACATTCGAGATTTGGTAAGCATCATTTTTGCGTGAGGACTTTATTTAATTTTTCTAGTCCTAACCGATCATTTGAGTTTCTTGGGAAGTTTTAGTTTAATTTAATTCTCATCGCCAGAGCCATCAAATACGATCTTAGTGATAGACTTGAAAATTTATAAGTCCATTTCATTCCTTGTTGAAAGAATAGCGGCATGGTTTAAATGTTGAGATATCACCGCTTTGTATTATTGCAAAGTCGGTCGGGAGAGAAACTCGCATCTGCGAATCATGTGTATTTTCATTTGTGATTTTAGTGAGAGTATAGTCGGGAGCGTGTGTAATGTGTATTTTCATTTGTGATTTTAGTGAGAGTATTGATGCTCGCTATTTATATAGTTACGCATATATCTGTGGACGGAAGTGATATAGGTATTAATTGGAGCACGTGTGTGCTATCAGTAATGAATATGTATGCAGGAGCGCGTGGTTGAACAAACTGCGGCACCACGTGGCTTAACTACGGGGTTTTCAATTTGATAATCGGGGGTTATGTATAACTTTTGACGGCAGGTAGATGCTAGCGTAAACAGGATTATATGTTATTGATTGTGCATTATTGTTCTGTGAATTCAGAAGATGGGAGAAGTAATTTTAAAGGGAATTATTTTGTATTACATTTTGAATGTGATTACTATTATTGACGGGAATTTTAGGAACTCCTAGAGAGGGCTAGTTTTAGTTGTGTTAAACATTACGGCATTAGTGTCAGCGTAGAAGTAGGCCACAGTACGTCTGCCCAGACGGGCCATTGAAAATATTGTTGTTGCTCGGAGTTAGTCAGGCAGAACAAGCGATCTGGGTTAGCCAATGTTTACTTTGTAGGCTCAGGTAGAGAGGGGAGTTACGTGGTGAAGAGTAAGGAAGTTAATTGTTATTTGAAATGTATTATTATGGTTTGTTTAGCTGTTGTTTTGTTTTGTCTAAAACAGCAGGTACCGGCTTTGTGGGAATGAGAGCGGAATTTTGAGACCACAAAATTTCTCCCACGGCAAAGTTGGGCATTCGCAGAACCGCAAGGGTTTTACGTTAGTTGCCAGTAGTGGAAGGAGAGGAAGAAAATACGTTTTCCCAGCCAGGGGAAGACATTTTCCAGCGAATAGGATTTTTTGTGGATAAATCCTGAGCTCTGACGCTCGTTACACACGCAGATTTGGCAGGCTGCCAGCGTTGTGGTAATTTTTATGTTCGTTTCTTCACGGCCATAATAAAGCCGACGGCCCAGTTATAGGTACTCGGGCAGGTAATTTCAGAGTGGTAGAAGTCAGCTACAGTTCCAGTCCAGAATCCAGTGGGGTTCTGTTAAACCTCAGTCATCAAGTCCAGAGTTAGTGGAGAGAGAGAGGGTAAACATTCTCTCTACTGAAGTCAGCACAGATAGGCAGAACTGTTAGTTTTGGTGAATCATAGCAGAGGACAGCTGCTGAAGTTTAGAGGTGCAGTTAGTTGTGTTCAGGAGATTCCAGGATAGGCTGTGTAGAACCGAAGTCTGTGCAGAGATTGTGTAGTCACTTCGCAGTCGTTCCAGCTATCAGTGGACTTAGAGTTAGAGTTAGAATTTAGAACAGCTAGTTTGGAGTGTAGGCGACATCAAGTGCAGTGTAGTTCATTTCAGTTAACCTTACCTTCTTTCTCCATACAGGTTGCAATTGTGGGAGAAGGGTTGGGCTTGATGCATTTTTAACTGTGCTTGATTTTGTTTCAGGTGTGCATCCTCGCATTTCATGTATTTTGACATGTATATGAGTTTGTGTATAGGTGTATAATAAACTTGTATAAATTGTAGCTGGCATCAGTCATTTCCTTTAGTACAGTAGCTATATGTTGTCTGTACCTTGGTGTTTGTGAATCTTAATTGAACCTTATCCCCATAGGGTAGTTAGAGGTGGTTCGAGGCCATAGCAATTTAAACGTCCGAAGTGGCGAGGAAAGAATCAACCTCGGTTCTCAACCTCGGAGCCAATGGTCTCAACTTTCACATTTTGCACTATATTTCTATCTGAATCTATCATTTCAGTCTTTCTTCTTACTATTGTCTTGTCACTATATGTAGACAGTCTCTAGTCCAAAAATCCATTTCGTGACATCATCCTAACTGACCAAAGCTCTTTAATGCTACCAAAACAAAAACAAAGAACCCACAGAAGCCCTCTTTGTTATTACGAGAGATTCTAGAAGGTGTCTAGATCCAGAAAGAGCCGGATGAAGCCAGCTACGGGCTCTTAAGAGTGTCTTTTAGACCTTAACAAAAGGAAGCAGCTCTACAACCAGACAGTGACTTCCTTCTGATAAGGGACCATGACATGCGTCAGAATGTTGTCAGTACAAAAAACACAGAATAGAACTTACATTTTTTTTTAAGAAGCTAATTCTTGGTAAATGTGTTGATGGAAAATACATCTTCTTGCAGATTTAATGTTTCTGTAAATTGTAATGCTCCCGTGTCATCCGTAAAGATTAGATGTGAGTGGACACGAATACAGAATTAATTGTTGGTCGAATTCGGTGGGTTTCACATACTGAAAGTACTCCACAGACCCTGATACAAGTGAATATTTCCGTGTACCAACTTATATGATATTTTGTAAATCAATGAATATATCAATTAATTAAATAACTGTTTTCAACGTAAATTTTTGCCACCAGAAATACGGACTTGTCATATGTACATATGGATACACATTTTCACATATTTTTCGTGAACATAAATTTTGGCGGCAGATAATATACTTTGGCTACCCAAAGCCTTCACTTTGCTGTACCCTAGAGTTCCCTGATAGGAAACTGTGCGTTTTCTCATATGGCCATGATGTTTCAACGTATGTAAATTATACATCTTTTACTGAGATAACTATATTTTGTTGTGTAGTATAATTTACGTGTGTACAAACTGTGTACAGACACGAACCTGTTTTCACAGAAGTTATTAGAATAGAAATGAAGATAGCTTGACGATAATTATCGTCACTTTACTTTTCGCTCCCTATGGAGCATTGATACACCACTGCAGCTGGCCCTCTTGCATGGTGCCTGCTCACAGCGTTCACATGCTCTTGCCGTGATGGTGTGTAGCAATTTGTTTTACGTGATGAGGTTGCCAGACCCATGCACAATCTCAGATTAGCCGCCTTCTACGACATGCCTGAATGAGCAGTCGTTCTATTTTGTCTTTGTATTAAAAGACCCCTGGGGACTACACCGGAGGAAGGGGGGGGGGGGGGGCCTTGATGATAGTGATTGAAGTTTATTGAAGCAATAGGAGAAAAGATGAGTTCATATAATGCATAATCGATTAAAGATAGGAGCTGTCTGTATTACTGTAGACTCGTTGGGCACTCTTAAGATAGAAATTAACTGCCGTCACTTAGTAGTAGATTTGATAAGTCGATATCTGAAGATGATTGACATTTATTTGATTGTGCTGCAAATCAAGATAGAATGTCAGACAGGTCATAGAGTCCATTGAATTAGGTGAATATTGTCGTTTTTTGTTGTGACTATTACAATCAATTTCCATCTGTTATGTTTTTATATTTCGCGAGACCATCTGTGTAATAACAACGTGGTATATGAAGAATGTGCTATAACAAAATATGTGGTAATTTCCTGTTTATCGACTTCATTTTTTAATTCTTGGAATTTGTTTTAAGGCATTTAGGTAGCAAGAAGGGACTCATGTTTATTTAATTATTTTTTCTGGGAGCTCATTCTCATTCAGTTTCAGTATGGCTCTATGTTCCTCGTTTGAGAGTGGGAAAATCTTGTACATTGTTTTCTTCTATTGTTTTTTTTTTCCGTACGCCCGCTAATACTCGAGGCGAAATCTCAGGTTATTATTAATGTCTAACCTGACATTGATTTTACGTGAGTATCCCTTTTTTTCTTGTACAGAGACAGGTGTCCCTCGCCATTCAGGCAGATTCTCGCCGATTTCGGAGGTACCCATTAGAGCTGGGTCGGCTCAGGAGCCGCCAATCCCTGGTCGACGACACTCCTTCAAATGTCCTCGCCAGGTCTCGGGTTAATCCAGTCCAAATCCCCGGTCGACGAAAAATCCTCAAATGCCGTCGCCCGGGTTTGATCCTGGATCACCCGGTCGCCAGAGCGGTGTGGTAACCACTACGCTAGCACGGCTCCTTCTTCTATTGTAATTTTAGGAGCGATTCGTGTGACCATTTATCTAGTTTTTGTAAGGTATCTTGATGTTTTAATGTTTTGTTCTAGTACCCACAGCGTTGGATTATCATCGTATGGGATGACAGCTGTGAACTGTCTGTGATGCAGACCACTGAACAGTGTATGCGATATTATTTTGCCTTGGGGTTCTCCTTGGTTCTAATTTCATTCTGTGGAATATATGTTCTTGTATTTGAATTCTGACATGATTATTCTGAAGAAATAGTTTATCCATGTAAACACATGTACACGCGCCCACGGACTCCAAAATTACAATTGGAATTATATTGGGCAGCAGACAAACATGGAAAAATAAACATGATAAGGCCAGCAAAAAAAATAAATAATAAATAAATTAATAAAAGCAAATTGAGGCTAGACAAAAGCACCCGACAAGAGCAGTTGTCATATATATATATATATAGGAATTGTCAAGGTTAACTTGTTGCATTCTCTTTCGTCACGGTCGCTGTTCATTCGTTCATCTCCCTTTTCGCTCCTTGAAGCGTGGAGACATCGCTGTACTTGTTCCCTTTGCAAGAAGCCTGTCCCATAGCATTCGCGTGCTCTATTAATGGTTTATGTAGCAATTTGTTTTTCATGATGAGGCTGCAAACCACAAGCACAACCTCGTATTAGTCGCCTCTTACGACATGCTTGAGGAAACAACCCCACCCCATACCTGTTCATTTTTGGTCTCCTCAAAGACCTTGGGAACTTCACGGAATCACTTCCGCTATCAGTTTTATTGTGCGGTTTTGAGCCAGTCTAGTCGACCTGGCTGCCGTGAGCCCGGGTATTTGTAGTATTTTTGTGATGTCTAACCGTCTGCCACTTGATCTTTCCCGCGCCCTGAAACCAGACCTTCTACGGTTGCTGGCGAGTAGTGATAATTTATCGGGTTCCATTCTCATGAGATGACAAAACCATTTAATTTTCTGTCTCGCTATATACTTGCTGCAGGATGTTATTCCTACAATTGTCCTGCTGTCATCATTTCTTATTTTGTCTCTCCTGGTAACATTAATGGCTTTTCTTAAGCATTTCATTGTATTCTTCTATACTGGCACATAATTCCTGGACAGTGGTCAAAGTCATTGATGATGCTAAATATTGCTCTGGAGTCTGTTGCATAGATATGAAATATATCTGAGGTCCTTATTTGTCCCAAGTTTTTTGTTTAAATTTATGTGACGGAGTCGGGAAAAAGTAAACTTCCGTGTTTTTGATATTCAAATTCATAACACACTGGCTGAGTAAATATTATCTTTTTGCTATTACCTTAAACTCTGTCACTGAATGGTGCCAAGTAAGTGACCTGTGGTGGTTTTCTTTCGCCATTTTTGCGTTAAAATCTCTAAATAAAACTAGAATACACGCTCTATACACATCATGCTTACAGTTCACTTTCTCAGTTTGGTTTTCCATAGGGACAAAGCGGTTTCCACTTACAGCTCCTGTTATTTGTTTCTATTTTTCATGAATTTAAATGTACTCATTTTCATTCCTCTACAGTGTTGGTTATTAAGTCCCTGATGAAGTTCTAGTCGTGACGCAGGGCATTTCTATCTCAATTGTACTAACGACATAACTTTTTGTTAACCCAACCGTTTACAGTTTACGGTAAGTTCTCTAAGAATATTCTCCTCTCTTCACTGTAATTATTATTATTACAAGCCGTGTAGGCTTGTATCAGTTCTATTATTTTTTGTTTTGATATTTGTCTAACTTTCTTCTATTACCTTTATGAGCATTTGTCTTTGGTGTATATAGAGTCTATAGTGAATATGCTTGCTTATTATCAGTTTTACTCCGTGTTTTTTTTTTTATTTTTTTCTATCTCATTTGCTTCGTTAGGTAAATCGGTTAGTAACTGCCTCGAGTTACTTATTCTTAAATCCCTTCTTCATGGTGGACAGCGTCTAGTATTTGCATCTTTATCATCTTTCGTAGTTCTGCGTCTTATTTCATCCTACACATTCATGTATCTGTTCAAGTCCTTGTTCTGGCTTTTTATCCGTTAACACAAGGGTACTCAGCACTGTGTCCATGGGCACCATTGTGCCAGCCAAGGGTTATTTGTGTGCCCATGGATGATTTGCGAATGAAAGAATAAATATATATATATATAACTTTGCTTGCATGACAGAAATTACACCTTAATCTCCACTAAAATTGTTAGGTATTTGCAGTTAGTGGTTGTTACGGGTTCTTTTGGAGTATATTGAGATGCTGGACTCTAGTGTCCAGATGGGTCTAGGGTTTAATGACTCATCCTTTCCAACTTCATTCAGCGCTGGCACGTCCTTAGAAATATAATCAGACTTAGGCTCTAACTGGTAGACGACCTAGCTGAATTAAATATATGAATTTATCTGTACTCAAAGTACACATCCAGGAGCACATAAGAACACAACCTTCTCCCTCGGAGACACAATGCCAAAGAGACCGATAACTAGACCGAATCTTAGATCATAGCCCGGCAAACGACGTCTGCTCAAAAATCAGCAGGCTATGTGACGTACTTCCGGGGTCGTCGTAGTAACGCTTTGTAAACAAGGAAGTCAGCCCACAAACCAAGTTTGAGAGCGACCGAAAACTGTTATGAATTTACTCATAACAGTGGTTTCATTTCAAAATCTTTTCCGATAGCCACTCCCAACTATGCATAGTTTGGCCAGCGACATTGCAGTGCCAAAGATCACACTAATTATACGTTTGCCTCAAATTAAAAATTATTTGATAATTAATTTAATTTTTTTTTAAAATCCTGAATATTTTCTATATTATTAAATGCGTTTACTCAGCCTTAGATAAGTATTTTGTATGTTTTGTTGAAAGAATACATTTTTTTTTTTTTTTTGGTTAAAGATGAGAGTCGCTATATTTGGTTGGTGCCCACCACTATCTTTATAAATCTAAAATATGCCCGCGGTGCACAAAGAGGTTGAGGATCCCTGCGTTAACGTTTCCATACCTAATCCTGTTTTTATCGGTACGTTAAAAAAAGGCGTTTTATTTGTGCGTAATATAAAATAATTCGTGGACGCTTTGCAAGGCTTGTGGCTATGCTGTTATTGGAATGGGGCTGACATGCCCGCTTCGGTTGCTCATAAAGAGCAGTTTGCACTGGTAATTTTTGTTGTTGCCAGAAGGCGTAATAGAGGCAGAAATCCACAGAAGGCGTTATGAGGTAGACATCCACAGAAGACCATCGGCACTTGGTGTTTTTATACAGAGGAGACACGTGTTATTATGGATAAAAATCTCATTAACTTTTGAACAAGAGTAAATAACAAAAACGTGTGGACGACGGTACACTTCCAGCCTTGATGAAAATATTGATGTATCCGCAACCGTGAATATAAATAATAATTAAAAAATAAAAAGAATGCTGATGTAGCTCCATTATTTATAAATCACCCAGCATAGGAAATTGACTCACATCTAACAATGCTTTTCGGAGTACGCGAAATATGGGCTTCCAAGCAAGAACTTATTATGTGTATGGGTTGCCATTCCGGCTTAATTTGCGTTTTCTTCATAGAACGGATATTATCCTCCACCGGGCGGTTTCCGTGGGTCTCTCAGGTGATGGAGACGAATAGGATTACTGGTCTCTCAGACTGGTCTCTCAGACTGGTCTCTCAGACTGGTCTCTCAGACTGGTCTCTCAGACTGGTCTCTGTAACCTCGTTAGAGGTTGTGCATAGGACTGACAGCCTCATCGTGTAAAATACATTGTTACATATACCATCACTGCAAGAGAACATGCATGCTTTGATGCAACTTTCTGTCAATGGACAAGCTACGTGGTGACGTCATGCCCCATAAGGACTATCTTTAGCATTACCATTTAGTCCAATAGCAAAAACTACCTATGGGAATATCGTGTTAGAAACTCCAGCATTCTTATGAGGTGAGTTGACCAGTTCCCGTTCTTGCTGCCTTTGCCTCCCTTAACTCAAGAGCAGAGCCAGATACCTATTTACAGCTGGGTAGACTGGAGCGTTACTCTGCCAGGTTTTATTAACATAGTATAATTCAAATATCTAGTTTCAGAGTACCTCTTTACCTAATATATTAAATTTCCGCTTTTGGTGCTTTCAACCTAAGAGAATTTCGCGCCATGGAAAACCAATTTTAAAGACAAGTAATGGAAATTTTGCGGCACTTATTATGTTTTTGTGGCTGATTATTACGTGAGCGCATAAACCAAGAATAGGCGATTGAATTAAAAGTGTTTGTGTGTGCTTGAGCATGCGTGCTACTGTTCTTGCCCAATATTGCAGTCGAAAAAAAATGGCAGCCCACTAAAGGCGACAAAAAGATTTCATAAGTGGTTATTTGATTCGACGGTAACCGATTTGTCATTTTTGACTATATAATGCAAGGACTATAAATACTGTTGGAGCGACAAACAATGATATCAAATTTAGAATACAAAAAGCTAGAGAAGCTTTCATTGCATTAGGAAATATATGGAGATCAAAATGAGATCAGGTTCCAACACAAAAATCAGACTCTGTAATTCAAACGTCAAGGAGCGAATAATCGTGAATCCAAATACAGAATATGACTACTGACCATTCAGGCATGTAATCACAGGCGATTAATACGAGGTTGTACCTGGCACTGGAAACCTCATTATGTGAAACAGGTTGCTACAGAAACACACCACTACAGGAGTTTAGGCTTTGGTGTTGGCTTCCTCAAGGAGGCCAGCTGCGGTAGTGGCGCCATGTCCACAAGGATTAAATATGGAGATGATGATGATGGGGATGATTATGACTCATTTCATAACTTGTGAGGGAAAATCTGAGGGTTTTCTTGTTAATTAACACGCACACACGTGTATTATGCCACGTACACTCCAATACAGGGTTTGTCAACGGGGTTCCACAGAACCCTAGTGGTTCCGCAAGAGGCCGTGATTGAAAAAAATAAATAAATAGACATGGGTTTGCTTTCTTTTTAACTTCGCGCGCTGGGTGATGTTAGCGCACACAGTGATGGGCAGTGACCAAGCAGCCCCGTATGGCAGCGCGCACTCTAGAACACAGTTTACTCATGCACATCTTCTTTTTCTTCTTCTTAGCATCTTGTAGAGTAGACATTTTTGATAAGACTTTTAGGCCTACTTATATAAGGTTAAAAATTAAAATCAAGTATAAAATTATAAAAATTAAAAACTTAAGTTTCTTCTGTCTACACTACTGACATGCACTATAGCTGATATAATTTTTATTGGATTATTATACAGTACAACTGTACAACTTACAACTTACTGATCACGATAAGGTAACATCGGCTGTAGGTGTAGTCATTTGTATGCAGGACTTCCCTGAGACCTGACAATGATTTCAAGGGTATCCTCCAGGATTAAAAGATTGAGAAAGGTTTCTCTAATATCACCATCATCATCTCATGTTTTTCCTTTCGTATAGAGCATGTAGCCACCTCTGCAGAAGGTCCCTTGAGAGGTATGATAAATTACCATCAAGATAAATAAAGTACAAATCCTGAAAAACATGGACCGTGGAAAAAGGGGGCATGGCAACTGTAAGGCTTGAAATCACAAATGTATTATTATTATTTTTATTATTTTGCATTAATGTTTTATTACATATTTGTAAAGCTTTAGTGGCTGAGCATGAAGCATCACTAAATCAATTTGGCGAATTGAGCGAATTAAGTTGGTTGATTTTCTCAAACACCCAGGGCTACCGATCGAAGAAATAAATCATTCACTGACAATGAAAGAAATTAAAATGTCATGACAAAAACCGATTTGCATTTACAGAAGAAATGTTTGCCTGATTTTCTGTGCTACGTTCTCTTTCTCTTGGTGCCTGTTCGTGCGTGCGTTTGTGTATGCGTATAAATAACATATAGGTGAGCTTGAAAAATGGACAACAAAGTTTAAATAAGACTCAAACATACGAAAGACAAGAGGGGCTTTCACTCCTTCATTCGTTTTCATTTTCACTCCTGATGGAGCATAGGTCCGCCACTGCATTTGGTTCCTCTGTAGGAAACCTGCACCAATCATTCAATGCTCGTGCAGCAGTTGTTTCTGTAAGAGCGTTTTGTATGATGAGGTTGCCAGCCTCATGCACAACCTCGTATCAGTCGCCTTGTACGACATGCTTCAGAAAGCAGTAATCCTGTTTTGTCTTTGTCTCGTTAGAGATCCCCGGAATCTGAATTGTGAAATATTTGGACACCAAAATAAATCGAGGCCAATACCAAATTTAGAATCTTCAACTCAAATGTGAAGTCAGTCCTATTGTATGTCTCTGAGACATGGAGAACAACAAAGACAACAACCAAAAAGCTACAGACTTTCATAAATGGGTGGTTGCGTAGAATAGACGGATTAAAATGGTATGACAAGGTTACCAACGTGGAACTGAGGACAAGAACTAGACAAGTGCCAGTAGAACAAGAGATGAGAAGACGACGATGGATAGGACACACACTGAGGAAACCTGTTGATAGCATTACAAGGCAGTCCTTGTTCTGGAACCCCCAGGGCAAGAGAGGCAGAGGTAGACCAAGAAGCACTCGGAGAAGAGAACTGGAAACAGAGGTGAAAATGATGAGGAGAACGTGGAAAGAACTTGAGATGATGGCACGTGACAAGAGAACTTGGCATGTATTTGTTGAAGGCCTATGCTCCTTTGAGAGTGGAGGGTTATGATGAATGAATACCAAATTTAGAATCTTAACTCAAATATCAAGGCAGTCTTATTGTATGGCTGTGAAACATGGAGATCAACAAAGACGACAACCAAGACGTTACAGATTTTTATAAATGGTTGTTAGCTAAGAATAGAGGCAGCGAGTAGTCATGGGCTAATAGCAAATACTGCCTTACGAGCTAAGGGTTAGAGACTTTATACTAAGTCTCAGCTTTATGAGGTTGGGGTAATCAGTTCCCTTCCTCGCTGCCTTTGCCTTCCTTAACTCAAAAGCAGAGTCGTTACCCATTTTGCAGCTGGGAAAATTAAAGCATGCCGCAACCACGTTTCGAACCCGCTTCCTTTGCATCGAGAAACAACAGCTCTAACTAATGTGCCACTCGACGGATTTAAATAGTATGCCATGATCATCAGTGTGGACTTATGGCAAGAGCCAGGGAACTGCCAATGAACTACGAGGTGGGAAATAGATGCTGGTGTTGGATTAGACGTACATTAAAGAAACATGTTGATAGCTTTAAAAGCCAGTACTTGTTCTGGAATCCGCAGCGTACGAGAGGTAACGGCAGATCCTAACACTTTTAGTGAAGACAGATGTGAAAAGTATAAAGAAGTCGTGGAAAGACTGAAAGTGTGGCAGCAGGCAGGAAGACGTGCCATGGGTTGTTGAAGGCATGTGGTCCTCAGGAAGTTGGAACGTAATGATCTTTCATGAATTCACAAAGCCAACCAACTAGAGAGGCAGAAATAATGTATTTAGAGTGACAAGGAGAATGAGACAGAGAGAGAGAGAGATAGATAAAAATGAGTGCATGAATTAACAAACGATTATGATTATTAATTTTTCTTGTATCCTACTCTACAGAAGAGAGAGAGAGAGAGAGAGAGAGAGAGAGAGAGAGAGAGAGGAGGGAGAGGGAGAGAGAGAGGAAGAAGAAGTCAATGAGTTGTAACTATAGGGTGCTATTTCTGTCTCACTCACTCTTTTTTTTCTGACGAGGGAATGGTTTTAAAAACAATGACAGGAGAAAAGGAAACCAACTCACTGGAAATGGATTTTATTCCCAAGTGATAAGTAATTTAGTCCACCAGTTTCAGCATTTTAGCACCTAAAAGGCAGACAGAAAGGGAGATGACAGACAAAGGGACTGACGGAAAGCAAGTAGACTAAAAACAGGGTAAAAAAGGTAAAGGATCCAGTTACATGCCCATTGAAGCATTTTGGGAATATGGTGTTTGGCTCATATTTTCTTGATCAAACGGCACACTAGGGGCGATGTGGTCAACATCACATCTCTAACCTTCCCAGAGTTGCTCTCGTATCCAATTCATTAGGCTGGGTGACCCTGGAGCCGTTTGCGGTCTAAACTGGGGATTGAACCATGTACCACCGAGCTAGAAAGCCAGTGAGACTATAAATGGACAGACAGATTAATTACATGGAAGTGAAAAACGTGTACAATGAAAGTTATGTGAGCAGTGAAAAAAAAATAGAATCCATCTGCGGACGGACATGACGTGTCGCACACTGGTTACTTATTATAAGCCAAAGATCCTGGCACGTCACATTGTGGGTAGTCTATATATGCAAGCTAGACGTCGCACACTGCGAGTAGTCCATATTTTGCTAGCCATTTGAGTATTCCTGTATTGAATATTCCAGGTATATGACACCTACCATAGACACGTTCGAGTAGTCGGTCTGTGCGAATTGACAGACAAATAGCGGAGTAAGCTGTCGACACATAGCTTCCGCACGACCAACAAACACTGACACGTATCGATTTTGTCTAGCCTTTCCTTGTGCCCATTACTTGGGCTGGTAACAAGAAGACCTTTATATTTTTTCTGTACTTAGTAGAAGTTGTTAATTGGTACGGCACCTTTCGTCTGTCCAAAAGGTAATGGTCAGCCGTCTCAAGCGTTACTGTACAGGAAACTTTTGCTGCAGTCCTTGTCAAGTCCGCTTATTCTGGCATACACAAATTTACTATTACATCAGTTAACCAGCTTCTCTGTTCTTTCACCCACTAAATTGTCATTCTACTAGCAATTCACCGTTACCTTCAGCGCCCTGAGGAGTAAAGCAAATTCACGTCATGTCCTCTTGTCTAGTACCACCCGTTCAGGGTTTTGTCCTGTATTTTGTTGTTTATCTGTTTATGTCTACCTCCTGTTCCATTCTCCTTTTATTTTAGCTCCACCTCTATTTCTTTTACCCTGGTGATTCCCGAACAAGAAGTGGCTTGTAATGCTGGTAGCCCGTTTCCTTCATATGTGTCTTATCCAGCGCCAGCGTTTTCTCTTCATCTCTTGTTTCATTGGTGTTTGTCTGTTTTTGTCATCAGCCCAACAGTGGTCATCTTGTCATGTCATTTCAGTCCTACTATCCAGCGTCTTCTCGTAATCTCTTGTTTCATTGGTGTTTGTCTGTTTTTGTCATCAGCCCAACAGTGGTGATATTGTCATGTCATTTCAGTCCTTCTATCCAGCGTTTTCTCTTCATCTCTTGTTTCATTGGTGTTTGTCTGTTTTTGTCATCAGCCCAACAGTGGTGATCTTGTCATGTCATGTCAGTCCTTCTATTCTGCCCAAGCTCCATGTAGTGCCTGGAGGTCTCTTAGGAAACAAAGAAAGAATAGGCCTACCGCTGCCATTGGCAACGTCTCAAGAAACTACTAATAAGAGGTTATGTATAGAGCTGGCAACCTCAATTAGTTTAAAAAAATTGCTACAGAAGTCATAGCTACTTGAGCAAATGTATGTTTGTGGTGCAAGTTTCCTGCAAGAATACCGGCTGTATACTAGCTCCATTAGAGCGAAAAGGGAAAAAAATGAATTATGCACACGCACCCATTAATGAATGTCTAACTATATGACGTGTTTGTTCTCCACGTTTCAGGGCCATACAATATCCTTGCCTTGACATTTGAGTTGAAAAATATTATTTTTTATAAAGGTTTAATTTCTTTTGATTTCCAAATATATATCCAAATATATATATATATTCCACAAATTCCGCAATTCATTTAAGACTCATCTCGCTTTGTGTATTCAAATTTAGATATCACTGTCTATCCCTTCGTTTTTCTCTATACTGTAATTACTACCAAGAAATATGTAAGAGGTCATATACAGTAGAGATGTATGTAAAAGTGCAGCCTTTTTTATCATTTGCTGTATTTATTCTAATAATCTTGGACTTATCGTTTGATATTTTCTGACCCTATTGTCGTAAGCTCTCATTACTTATCTTCAATTTATTTTACGTCTGGCTCCATTTATGTTGATTGATGTTGTTTTCATAACCCGGCCTATAGTTGGTTGAAAGAGAAAAGGAGACAATAGACAGCTCTGTTACACTCCAGTTCTTATCTCAACGGGCTCTGTAAGTTGTTCTTCAAGAAGATTTCTGAGTGTCGCGTCTTCATGTAAAAAAAAAAAGGTTAATTATTTTAAAAGGTACTCCATAATACCTCAGGGCGGCCGGAGTGGCTAAAAGGTATTGGGTCCGCCTCTAATTCTAAAGGTACCGGTTTCGCTTCAAGTGCAGGGAATATAAATGATGGAAATATTTTTCAGAACCAGTGGTTTCTAAAGACGTCATACTCCCCCCCCCCCCCCCCCCCCCCCCCCCGAGTTCGGATGACTCGCCGTCTCGAATGAAGGCGAAAAAATATAGGAGGTCCCGTGTGCAAGTAGCGCATGTTAAAAATCCATAGGCAGTTGGGAATCGTAAAGAGTAGACCATACGGCCCCTTCACTGACAAAATAATAAAAAATATATTAGGAAACATACCAACCACACAAAGATTTATTGAATGTGTGACCCCTGTATCCACAAATTGGGATCCTCGCCAGTGCTACGGAGTTCGTACACTGTGCTGAGATCCTCCCTGTTTGATCTAAGGGAGGAGATCGGAGCACTGACGGAGCAGTCCGTGTGCAATGAACGCGGTCCTTAAAAAAAAAACCAAACTAAAATCAAAACACCTCATAAGTTACCAGAACAATTCTCAATCTTAGTAGTCTACATCAATGGTTCTCAGCGTGGACCATGCCATATTTCTAGGGGGGCCACAGTAAGATGGTAAAGTACTTTTGTTCCAGCTAACAGTGAATATAAGGGTTGAGAACCCCTGGTCCACATAGTGTATAGATCCGATATAAAGCGTTCAATTCCAAGTTGAGTTTAACCATCAAGCACTGTGACGCAATCTGGTCGTACAGGATCTGTTTTGTCGCAAACCTGCTTGTTCTTCTCTCGGTTGTCTGTCCTATGGACTCGTTTAATCTATCAAGGATGATGCTGTTTAATAGTTTTTCCCTCATAGTGATAGTAACACTATTCCTGTGCAGTTTGTGCACGCTTGTAAATTTCCGTTCTATGGCAGCTTGACCAAACATCTTTTTTCCAGTCTGTCGGTATTTCTTCTCTCTCCCAGACTTTGCTGAGTCATTTGTATAGTATCTCTGTAGAAGTGCCAATGTTTACTTTGATGGCCCCTGTTGGAATACCAACTGGCCTATAGCTGTTCCATCTCTGAGAAGCTTTCATGGTTTTCGTTATTACTTTCATGTTTGATTTTTCACTGTTAGCTTTTTATTCGGAGAGAAATTTGGTTGTGATGGGATCATATGGAATTATTTACTTTGGATGACACGTTTATGTTCTTCTTAATTAATTATTAATTGTTTTTACCTATTTATTTATTTAATTGACCTAAAGTTTACACAAGATGGGGTAGCCGACACCATGCCCCACCCTACTTATTCGCGTTCTACGAGATGCCTGGTTGGGCACATTGTTACTATTCTTGGTTCCACTCTCAAGATCCGGTGAAATACGGGGGTGAGAGGGGGGGGGGGGTGTTTGATTTTATGGTATCCGCATGTCTGGTTTTGTGTAGTGTGCAGATGTGTTCAGTCAAACAATGTTCATACAAAAATAACAGGGCAATCCACATAGGACGTCAGTAAACTCACGACGTATAAAGTCAATGATTCTTGTAACAGCCGTTGACGTTTTTCTTCATTATTTATTGTGGACGCCACAGTGACAAAATGGTTACGCGAATATGTAGGCACATCAAACAGTCATTATCACAGCAACATTCAATACAGCAATAGACGGTAGACAGCATTACAATGATGAGTCAGATGCATGTTATATATCATAGTGCTGTAAATGTAGTCAGGTGAAAAACTCCATCCTTTTCTATAACAGCCAGGAGATAACCAGATGTATGAGATCAGTTCACTCTCCTTAGTCTGACTTCAGCAAGACAGACACGTCTGCCGAAGTATAAATAATGTCCTCAAAAATATCCTCTAGATAATAAAGGTTTTCCAAACCTAGTTAATTTAACAAAGTAGCAAGTAATAGTAATAGGGAAAAACATCAACCGATACAGTACAATACAGCGAAATGTGAGAAAACATCTCGTGACGACGACTTTCGAAGACAGGCTATGAATCGAAATCGCTCACGACCCAAAATCGATAGAGTTAATGAAAAGTCAATTTACCTTGCCTTCAGGAAATACACAGAAATATTATTCCTGGCATGTGGGAAACACTAGAGGTATTATCTCGAATAAACGAAATATCCATTAAGAGGACTACACATCCCTGACAGAACAAAAAATAGCGGAGATCCCCTCTTCAACGAGGCATCTCTTTCGCCATTCAAATCGCTCACTCCCCTCGTGGTGGGCGGAAACCGATCGACCAAAAAACAAGACCAGTCATGCGCAGTCCAGCGCAAAAAGACCACAGCTCAAAACTTAACTGCATTCAATACCAACGCGAGAAGACAATGCTTACCGAGAAAAGTGACTATAAATTTCAAGCAGTTGTTGCCCTTGCGTTATAAAATAGATATTGTAATAAAACGATGTTGCGAGAATTTATCACATTTTACTAGGATAAAAGACAAGAAACAATCTACTTTGCGGTCAGAAGGCCTTCGTGGCGAACTTGTGGTCTCATTAATACATAACTACAGTTGCTAATCCAAGAAAAAACAGATAGGCTGAATAAGTATAGCCAGCAGGTGGGTAGGAACATCAGTCTAAAGAAGACAGAGGTCATGACACTCAATGTGGACAGTCATGAGCCCATAACAATAAGGAACCAGAAGCTAGAACAGATGGACACATTTACATACCTAGGATGCATAGTAACACCAGACGGCGGACCAAGAAAAGACATCAAGAACAGAATGAATAAAGCGAGAACAGACTTTGCTAGTCTCGACAACATTTGGAAGTCTTCCCAGTACTGCACAAACACCAAATTAAGATTATATGAGAGCTGTGCACTTTCTGTGCTTCTCTATGGTGTAGAATGCTGGAGAGTAACAGAGAAGGAAATGTCGAAATTGTCCTCTTTCCACACAGTCTGCCTAATGAAAATTCTCCGAATCTTTTGGCCGAATTCTATCACTAACCAAGAACTACTTACTCGGAGTAACCAGGAGGACATGCATACCATCATAGCTGGCAGACGCTGGAGTTGTGTTGGCCACGTCCTCAGAAGAGACCCCGATGCCATCACAAGACCAGCTATGCTATGGACCCCTGAAGGAAAGCGAAAGAGAGGCCGACCAAAAACAACTTGGCAGAGAACTGTGGAGACCGAGATGCAAAGAATGAACCAGAGTTGGGGCACTGTACGAAGGATGCCGCCGACTGAACAAAGTGGAAGCAGTTTGCTGATGTCCTACAGACGCCAACAGGCGTGATGGCCATTGACAGCTTTGACAAAGAAGAAGAAGACAGTTGCTAAAATGTAAAGACTGGTATCGTATTCGTAAATTCTACCCGCTTTTTTGAATAGGTAAAAATAAAGGTAGCCCCATAGTAGTTTATACCGTAGGGGAGTAGAGTGTTAGAGATTTCACTATACTATGTCTCAGCTTTATGAGCTGGGGTAATTGGTTCCATTCTTCGCTGACTTTTCTTTTCCTATCTCAAGAGCAGGGTCAAGTACCCATTTACTACTGGGTAGCATGGAGTATGACACTATTTGGTATCGATCCCGATAACTTTGCTTCGACAAGCAAGCCCTCTGACGACTTTGTTACTCGACGCTGACTTCCCTCTATGTGCAATATTAAAACGTGTGGATTTTGCAAACGTAAGTCAATTACTTCTATCAACCTCATCATGTAAAACAAATTGATACAGAAATAACTACTATAAGAGCTCGTTAAGTATTTTTGAGCCTGCTAGGGAACTAACTCTTATGGAAGCCTAATGATCCTTAAGGAAAGAAAAGAGAGGGAGAAGGGGAGACAGTGAGAGTCACGCATACACAGACAGAGAGAGAGAGAGAGAGAGAGAGAGAGAGAGAAAGAGGGAGAGAGAGGTTATTACAGGAGTAGACACCTCCTTATCAGGTCCTCAGCCGCCAACTGACAGAAAACTCAGACATCATAATTAACACAAGCAGAAAGATTGAACACCTAGGTCAAAAGGGAGACCAACATAATTATAGTATCTATCGAAGGAACGAAAAAACAAGAGAAACCGACCTGAAAGACAGACCTAGAAAGCCATAAGCCTATTATTCTTCCGGTGATGAAGTGTTCAAACTGCCAGCGATTCTCACATGTGCAGAAAAGAGAAAATTTACAGGGTACTGTGCGGGAAGGCAGATATATAGTGACTATCCCAGAGCTAAGAAACTAGAAAACAACAAATATAAACAGAACTTGCGCAACATGTCTAGAAAACTACGGGGCTATTGCCGTCTGGGGTAACAAAGATTACTCACGGCGGTTTGCGAGCGACACTTTAGTTTTTCCCTGACCGCGCTATTTATAGCTATTGTGACAGAGGTCACGTGGTCAACTTCCTAACGGGAAAAAAATGTGGCGGTGTTTACTTTTGATAGGGCTTAATTAATGCTTTTAGGCTACTTTATTATTATAAATACCGGCTTTAATTTTGCGTTAAGCTAGACTAGAAATGTTAGAGTAAATTTTAGAACAAGAACAAACATTTTATCACAATTAGAACAGAAGATATAATAGTCTGAAATAGTGTAAAATTTACGTGTTTTTAATATTTTGTTATGGTTTGTTTCTTATGCAATTTATACTAAAACGATCACAATCAACATGCATAACAAATTACAGAAATCAAAAGTAGAAAACCTGCTGAAAATGGATATCATAGTTTTGTTTTGGATTCATGCGTCAAACATTAATTATTCAAACATTAAACTGCAAGTCCACATTTATTACCTTAAAATTACACACCCAATTGTCCCAAAAACATGAGAGCTAACAATTATCTCTCAATCATACATCACGATGGTCATGTAAAAATGAGTATGGCCATGAGTAAAACGAAATGTTCAATTTAATAAATAAGACATACATCTATTAAATGATTTCCACACTCTGTTAATTCTGTCACTCTCACGCAACAACTGCCATAATTTGCTCCAGCCCCAAAATTTCGCTCAATTATCATTCACACTTCCTTTTTTTGTAGGAGGAATCTGTACATTCACAGATGGAGAAATCTGTAACAAATGAGTTTCCATTATACATTTTAATTATGAAGTTATATTTTTAATACCGCTGGCGCGTCTTTCAATTTTGGAAATAATGGAATGTACAAATTCTCCTCCTTGCTCTCCATGCATGCCTATTCCAAAGCCATGAGTTCTGATCCAGTCTGCACAATGTTTTTCTAATATTTGCTGTTTAGGAATTGTCTTACTGGGGAATAGCTTTCTGAACAAAGACATATATGTCTCTATTGATGCTGTTATTGATTATATTGATTCTTTACTAATTGGTTTACTGTGTGATATTTTGTTGTGTACTTTCTCAAATGCTTCGTTCAGTGAGTTGAATTGTTCTTGGGCAATAAAAGCTATGTCAGTTATATCTTGTTTGTCTTTAATTTTCAGTGTTTGTGTAATGATTGCTCTTGTAAGATCTTTATAAACTTTTTGTGTGAGATATCTGTGGCAGTGATTCCCTATGAATGCTCTGCTATGATAAGCCTGTGGTATGATTTTGTGTTTGGTTAATACCTTGTCCAAGTATGAGCAAACTGGACCAGACCTAGCATACGGATCTTGAAACTGAAGTTTGGCCAGCGCATCTTGTGCATTTTCAAGTTTAACTTTAAAACTATCTGTCTCCTCCTTATCCTCACAAAGTTCAATACCTGCCTGAAAAATTCAATTTTAGCTTCTAATTCTTCTGCCTGTTTCCAGTTCCTACCAAATCTCTTCAAGTTCTTAATAGTAGTAATGTTTGCGTGTATCTCTTGCGGATTCTCAAATATCTTTGCGTCTGTTGCATCGGCTACCTGTTCTAGAAGTCTGTGGTGTTTCAAAACAATGCCTAATAAAATATGAAGGTAAGGAGGAGCTACATTTTCAATTTCAATCTCTAACATTGGTTTGTGTAAACAATTATGGTAACGTGCCACTTGCCTTTTATTCCCTTTCCCATATTTCATATATCTATTGTAATCTCTTATCAACATGGCCAAACTTCTTGGTTTGCAAGTTGTATGCTCTCTGGATGTCTTTATTTCCTTGTTTTGCTGGAGACACCACAGACATGGGTATGTTCCTTGAGCTCAGACAAACCAAACATTTTCATCAAAAAGTCATAATCCCCGAATAAGAAAACAACAACTCTTTTACCATCCCACTCTAAATCTTTTAGTGACTCTATCTGAGCTTTCGTGCCATTCATAAATATTTCTAAATTATCGTATGTATCTCTGACTCTAGCCATTGATAAAAGGATGGTATTAGATTTAGAATTTGGTTTCTCTAAATTTACTACCTGCATTGTAACTTTGATGCTTCCCTTTTCATGATCACCCCTAATCTTCAGCCATACTTCATTTTCTGGAATGGAACCCTTATGCCACGTTAATAAGCCCGCCCTCTTGTAATCTTTAAGAAGCCCACGAAGAAAGCCACATAAATCTTTGATACATGCAAATGGTGTCTCTAGCCTTTGTCCATTATCCCCCACAAACTCTTTCATTTCCACATCCACCCATTCACGCGTAATCTCTCTTGTCCATTTTCTTTCTGCCCCATCATGCTCCATGTCAACACAAACGTGTTTCAATAATCTTCTCCGTTTTCTCTCCTGTGCCCACGTAAGACCTACTGTTTCCTTCATGGCTATTGCTAATTCTTTGGATATTCTAACTCTACTTTCAATGCCTGCTTTCCTGCAAATTTCCTGACGAGACGTTTCTGAACAGCGTTGTAGTTCATGTTCCTGCTGCAGGCCTAGTGAGTCAGTTGATGTTCCAGCAATATGTTTCCTAACAGTGTGGAGAAATTGATATCGCTTACGTTTTGTTGGCGTTCTGGTGACTGATGTTTCTCTTCTATGTTTAATTAGTTTTTGTAGTACAATAGGCTGTCCTCTGGTTTTGCATTTTATGATATTATTTTGTGCTGTTTCTAGTTTTTTTCTAACAATGGATGTGAATAGGGTTTCTTCCTCTTGTGTTAGTGGTTGTGAAGGTGGCTTAGCAAGTGACTGTTGTACTGTGATGTCGCTTTTGAAGACATGCGAGGTGGATGTACTTGTCGTATGTATAACTGACTTAGAGGTGTAGATGTGGCAACAAAAACTGGCATGCTAGGGTGAGTAGTGCTATCCACCTCCAAATGAATAATGGTATCGCCTTTAATGTGAGCTGACACATCAACCTCCAGCTGAACAATATCATCACTAGTGTGAGCAGGCACATCAACCTCCTGCTGTACAGAGCTATCCTGACTACAGCTAACTGACTGACTACAACTAATGGAACAGTCCTTATCTCACACACAATAAATAAAGAGACAATCATATTATAAATACAACATTAACAAGACTTGAAAGATAGATCAAAGTAAGAGGAAGTAATCTATCTATAGCTTTACATGTTTTCTGACGCTTATATACGTAGCTAAATTTTATTATAAATGAATGAAAATGCAAAAACAGATGTTCCTTTACAAAAAGTTATTTTTTACAACCTTATTTAAGATTTGCGAGTATCAGGAATGCGTTTACAGTGATTTAAATGTTATAAAATCTGGTGACAATATGCTTGTTCTTGTAACGCCAAACTCACAAAACTGACTACCACACATTCTCAAGATATGAAACCAAAAAAAAAGTATGTGGAAATAATCTTTAGCTTTCCTTCGAGAAGTCTATATAATTATAAACTCATAAGAATGGGCCGATTTTTAGATATTACATTAATAAATAGATTACTTCTGTTATGAATTTCCTCAAATGATGACGCTGTTTTCAAAAGTCTGTAACTCCGTCAAATATAATTTCAAACAAATAAAAATGCAATCAAAAATAGAACACAAAACAAAGTTATAGTACACAAAAGAATTTTAGCGCTGTGTTTATCCAGAACGAGTGTGTAATGATTTATATAATTACTGATTTTACACACACATCAGCTGATTTTCCCCGCCAAAACTAGCAGTAGGCGTTTACGGTGCACAGGAAGATTTATTACCCGGTGTCAGAATTCCGGTCACCGAAACTAAAAGAGCGCTCTGGTATAGGGTACAAACAGCCGTGTACTCTGTTATCTCTCAATCGAGAGTCTGGGTTAACAAAGATGACTCTGTTATCTCCCAATTGTGTGTCTGGTGTAACAATAAGAATTTCGCTAAATGTGTATACCAAAATCATACACTTATTTGCAATTGGTTTGGCGTTTGAGATGCTAAGATAGATTGCTCCTAATTGAACCTCTCCTCCACGAAGCAACATGGGCGTGTGGGCGAAAATGTCGCTTTTATTCTACAGCGTTGCAAGACTACTTCACTGACATCCAATTTCGTCAAGGAGATATCATAAACAGCGAGGAAACCAAATATAGGACAGGACACAGGACTGGAAGTGAATTCTAAGATTAGAAGGGAATAACTCCAAAGACATCACTTTGCCCTTACGTTCTAAGATCCTAGTTTAAGTGCACCCAGTTAGACACCTAAAGACCTGAAAGGTGCGGCATCTTAAACTATTGCTCGACAATATTCGAACATTTATTATGCAAAACGTCTGTGCTCACCCGATATCGGGGTAAGTTGTAGTATGTACATTTTATCATTTTATTTTTGCATGTTGACATGTATAATTTACTTGTGGGTGTACAGTTGCATATGAGGCTGGAAAACCTCTTCACTGCAAATAACTTGACACATGAGCCACTACTGCAATAGTTGGGGACTGCTTTTTTACGGGTTTCCTCACAAGAAACCAACGGCAGAGGTGGTCCCGGGCTCCATAGAGAGCAGGGAGTGAATAATGATATCATGGTGTAAATATTTACTATACTAACTCTTTAGTAAGTATTTTATGTATGTTTATGTATATTTCAAAAGCACTTTCTTCGAGTCACTGAGGTTAAAATTAAAGATCAGGGAGGGTTAAAGATTCTGAGGAAGATGAAGTGGTGGACTGAAGCGGTGGTCACCTGATGCTCATATCAGGAGACCCAATACTCATAAAAAATATTTTGTCCACGCTTTTTGTCCATTTGATGTTACATTTTTTGACTGCAAGTTATAAACGCCATGAAAAATTATTTTTGGGTTTTTAGTGCATTAAAAGCGTGTGTCTAAAATATGTCTTTTATTATTTTTTTATTTTCTTCTTTTTAGTGTTAGAACAATTATGACATACTAAAACAAAAACAATATTTTTACTTATTGTAAATCTAGTCTAAAAATGTTTAAGCGATCCATTTCTTTTAGAGCGTCAATATTACATGGCTTTGTGCCTGTTAATTTGGTGCAATCAATTTCTTCAATTCGAAGGCCTTCTAGAGATCGAACTCGACTTTCCCTTGATTCATAATTTTATAATTTGGATTGTTTACCTTGATTTAGGTAGACACTTGTTTGAGTACTGCCCTGTTTTACGCATAGAAAAAAAATAAAGCACACCACGTACTCTTGAATTTTTAATTAACTTGATTATGGCTTCTGATTTGTTTAAATTTCTTTACGAAAAACTTTAATTACTCATAATGTCATAATTACAATATTAAATTATTAATAATTGACTGATTATTTGTATTGTCATTGGGAATACACAACTATGCCAAGTTTCAGAGCTATTGCTCATCTGGAAGTGATTTCAAAATCGATTGCAAGATTTGAAAGTGACATGAAAGTGACATACAAGTGAAGTTAAATAAAATCGTGTAAAAAGAGGCATTTTTTCCCTCTTTGTCGTGCAAGTTGCCGGCATTCGACGCTAGACACTAACGTCAGACGGGTCATGAAGATGCTTGCCTTGACAACCTAAGCAGTTACCGCGCCCTTGCTGCAAGGGACGTGCTGCTGCAACAACATTTGACTATTGAAGTGAAAACCAGTCTAAAATACATGGGGAAACCAACCGCAACTGAAGCAGACGCCAACATTGTTAACCCATAAGTGATTATTAAACTTGTTATCTGTAACTATAAATCTTTAGTTGGATTAATCACTATTGAGCGAATTGTATATCTGCACTCGTGTGACTCGTATTGTTTTAAATACATAACCATATAGAGCTACTACATTAATAGTTGCTGAGTTACCATCAGATTCGGGCTCAGAAATACGAGCGAAATATTTCCCCACAGAAGGGGCGGGAGAGTAATAAGTTCATGACAGCTTAGAATATCTCTTTTGTCATGCTTACCTTTCTTTAAAATCCTGTGAGGCCCCCCTAAGTAGAAGCATCGTTCTTCTATTTATATCTTCTGCCAAAAGTAATCTTGAGCGAAAATTAATACCTTTGAACACCCTCATCATTATACTCTGAGTTTGGCTGTTATTGGATCACTACCGAAGCAGGGGAAACCAATACTGTCACATGCAGACATCGTGAAACTAGCAGAACAGAAAAAGGAAAACGAACTAATCCTGAGAAGAATAGAACAAGAAAGAATGATCATCAATGACTTTTCTACTAATACCACACAAGGAAGCAAAAACAACGAGAAACCCAAAGAAAAATTAATCATTGAAATCCTAGAGAGTCACTTCCAATCATCATCGAGAAAGTCCTAAACCAGGTAGAGCCAAGGAAGTCTAAGCAAGCAATAGACAGGTGTGACGGTATTGCCTCCCCTGCTTTGCAGTAGTGGTCCAACAGGGTGGTGACACTTCTATTATAAAGGGAGTCTTCACAAGATATTCAGAATAATCGAGAACAATACTGCTTTGGCTGAGTATGTTAACTCTGTAATTCTGCCGACGGTTTTTTGAACGATTTAAGCACTTATTACTTTCAGCTCGTTTAAGCCCCCACCAATGATTTACTCAGTGGAATTCTATTATTTTAGTATAGCTCTGTTTAGAGTGTGTGTAGTAATTGACTGAGAGAAACATGCAGTAACTTTAAAATGGTTAAATCGAAGTTAAATGTGTAACATTACAAATAACAAAATTTAATAATCACTTTAGGTTTTAACAGTTGGAAAATAATTTGAATAGTTATGGATCAAGAAAAGTTATCATCACAGTCTTTATGGAATGTGAGATGTTACAAGAAGTTCAAGTGGCAGCATATTTTTGAACTTAGCTGCCAATGACGGTTCTGCTCCTTCTTATGGGTTGGTTCTTTTCACACTGCTCACGCTCGTTTCCGATCAAGGTTGTCGGGGGTAGCTCGTTTCCCAGAAATGTCATGGAGAGTCTACCACGTGGGTCCTTCGTCTTAAAGCTTAGGCTATGGTTCCCTTCTTGTTCCAGAGATAGTACTTTCTGCTGGTACCACCAATAAGCCAATCCTGACTCACAGACTTTTTGCTCAGATGAATAAAAGAGAATTGAATCGGCCTCTTACACGTGTCTGGGGTGTCGTTAATTTAATAAGTTTCTTCTCTGACTTCGTGTGTGGTCCTTCAGTTTCCTCAGTCCCGGTTTCCTTATTTAAAATGATAGAGATGTCCTGGGCTATATTGTAAGTCCTGATAAATACTCCAATAAAAGGTGTCCGGTATTTTAAGAAGGAATTCTGAATTCTAATTCTTCACTGTAGCGTTCTGGTGTCTTGGCGAGCGATTTCTTGTAATAGCTTGAGAAAATGATCATATTAAATTCCCTGCCTTCCCACGCCTTCGTTTGTCATGGAGTTAAATAAACGCTCCAATCAAATTCAAACAGGTAGGGTTATGGGGTGATTTCAAAATATTCCGACATCGGATAATTTTGAACGTAAGGCAGAGGTCAACTCTCCCATATATGGTAATAAGATATCCGATGCTCTTGTATACAAATTTCCAAACACACCGGTAACCGCATATAACCAAGTGTTCGAGATGTAGCAATCTTACTTTTTTCTAAAGTAATCTTGTCATCCATGTCTTATCGGTGATTAAGCCGATAGCGCTGGCCGTTGTAAGTGTTTATCTGCCGCGCCTATAGCCAACAAATCTGGGCAGCGCCAAGCAAATGTGATTATTATCCCCTACAGGGAGTGTCGAAAGATTTGATAAAATCAAATATCTTTTACTTAGCAGAAAAATAACGAAGAAAGAAAGAAAGAAAAGTGCGACAATTGAGAGCAGATAATAAAAATCAGTACCACAAACGTACAGATACTGCAGGAGTAAAAGAAAGATCGACAGGGGCCGCCCCGTTTTGTCACAACCGGGGGCGTAAACAACTAGACTGATCTGGCCAAAAATACACTAATTCAGCCAGTAGGCTTTCTATCGCATAGCCCTCTTCATGCTAGCAACCTAGCGAGAACAGATGTAGGGAAGAAACACACTTGCAAACAAGGACATATCAATTGACTGAACAGGACACAATATCAAGAATAAGCACGACCTGACGAATTCATACGTCTAGCGGCCCTCTTCAGGACCAGCTCTTTCCGGGGCCAACATCAGTCTAACAAAAATATTTTGATAAAAAATGCATATAATATACCCCAACTGTAACAGAAATGGACCACATCGTAATTTCAGCAACAGATATAAACCACACATCCAGTGACATAGCTAGTCCCATTTAGGTCCGGGAGGGTCTCTGATGAGACAAAGATAGAATTGGACTACTTTTCTTTTTGTTTAAAGACAAAGTATCCCATTCAACCATTGATGAGTTATAATTAGTAGTAAATTCAAGACAATAAAATGTGGTTTCCGATATCTAAATATAATATTTTCTGCCCCCCCCCCCCCCCCCCCCCCCTTTAATCTCCGTCCAAATATAGTAAATTAGAACTGTACAAATTGTGTCTTCTTCTTCTTCCTCGTTCGCCCTGAAAAGGACGGTGGTTGCGTTGTGTCTGTTTGCGCCTAAGCTGTGATATCTGCACCTTTCGGTCGACACATCCGACTTCTGCACGGCATTTTTTTAGGGACCGGGTTTGCCTTCCCATTTCGATCCGTACTCGCTCAGCCAGACTGCACTGCTGCAGACTGTTTCCAGGACCACCACGTGGAGGTGGAGTACGGTCTTGGCCAGCTCTGGTTCGCTGGTCCTGATGCAAGCAGTCAAGCTATGGGTCGCTGACTGCATTCACTATTGTTGCATCTTGGGGTCCCAATACAAATTGTGTGAATGTATGCGTGTGTGCCCTCCCCTTTCCAAAAACAAAACAAACAACCAAACAATTAAAATAAAAAATACAAAGAAAAAAATAAGTAAAGTCTCTCATAACTGCCCTGTTGTTAACACGGTGAAAAGGGGTGAGAAAGCCCGGGTGTGTCCACCAATTATCTGCCATCATCCACATAAGCACCCCATCAGACTACCACTTATTCCCACACCATCATTGATCCTTATATATTTATTTTAGTTCTTGATTTATAGGCCTACTCTTTTACTATATTGTGCAATTCTCTAGGTCTATCTATTCTCAACATCTGTGCCACAGTTATGGATGAATTCCATGCCTGTAAATAATCTAATATTGGTTTTCTCTGTTGTTCATACTTCCTACATTTTAGTAGGAAATTCTCTATATTAGTTATTATTCTTTTAATTAAGCTTTTGATCTCTGTTTTACTCATCCCTACATTTATTTGGTTTCTATTAGTTCTAGCTTTCTTAGCTTCTTTATCTGCCTTTTCATTTCCTTCTATGCCAACATGTGAAGGTATCCAAGCTATTAGAACAGAACATTCTCTCGAGTAAAGGTAAGTATTTGCCAGTAATATCTCTTCTGCTATATCTGGTCTACTGCATTCTCATAAGTTTCTTATAGCTTGAATAGCTGAAAGTGAGTATGTTAATATTATTAATTTATGACGATGGTTGTTAGAGAATATTTCTAGAGCTTTCAGAATTTGCAACTATTTCTGTGGTGAAAATATATGTATTATCGGTTATAATATATCATTTCACCATTTGCCACATGGGGACATAAATTCCTATCCCTGTTCTACTTCTCATTTATCTCCATCTGTGTACAGTTTTATACTGTCCTTTGATTTGTTGAATATATTTGATTTTGATAATTTCCATGTTGGACTACTGTCCCCTCAGGTACATCGTACAAGGCCACTAATATGAGTTTGTGTATGAAGCTGACAACCTTATCATGTAAAAGTAATTGATACAGAAACCACCTCAGTAAAATCATGTGAATGATGGGTGAAGGTTTCCTGCAAGTCGTTCAGCGGCAGTTCTGGTTCCATAATCCACAAAGTGATAAAAGGAAAATGATGAAATAAACGATATTATTACAAGGCAATCGTTTTGTCAAGAAAAAAAAAGGTTAAAGATATTCACGAAAAATATGAATTTTCGTAAGCTATTTCTCGTGTTTTCACTGGAAATGAGGAAAAAGTGCTTTTAATTCTGGGGATACCGCACCACTAAATGTCTATTGGAGAGGGCTAATAATTTTATGATGTAAATGTCACTCAAAATTGAAAATAAAATTACAATGAATACCCTAATTATAACCGAAGATTTAGTTGAACAGAGCAGATTCTTCCGATATGGGGGATGAGCGAGTCAAATGAAGCTAATCTGATTCGATTCCGCACTGCTCTCATTTCTTAAAATAAAAAATTCCGAAATTTCTCTAGCTTTAAAATTACTTATGTTCCTTCCCTCTGTCACAAAGAAAACACTCCCTGATGTGTGTCACATGTTGGAAATAAAATGTCTGCCAAACATGTGACACACATCAGGGAGTGTTTTCTCTTATTTTTTTAAGTTTTATGTTTCCCGCTACTTAATTCTCACTTTCTTTCCCTTCTCTATTTTGTTTGTCTGTCCATTACGAAGGTCTTTGTTGCCGCAAGGTAAGTTTTTTTCGTGTCCTTTCTTCTAGTAAGACGTATTACAATTTGTTTGTTTGGTTTTTTTTTTTTTCATTCTACTTTTGCCCCCGTCTTACTGCAGTCGTCCTTATATACTCATATCGTACCAAATCATCTGAAGATCTTCTTCTTCCTACACTCTCAGACTTCTATTTGAATATTTTCAAAGAAAACAGTATTCAGCTTGAGGCTGTTTGTATCTTCGTACAGTTTTTCCAGAAATGGTGCTAGTGATGGTGTCACGGATTGCGTCGCCTGCTTTGCAATAGTGGTCGATGCCTATACTATTTTCATATGTTGAGGTTCCCAGCCTTGTATATAACCACTTTGCAAGAAATCTTTAGAATTTACATTAGTAAATAAATTGTTTACACTTACCTCACAATTTTGGGAATACACAACCTCCTTGCACATATTAAACTGGACACATCTCTGTATTAGAAGCTTCGAAATAACTTTGGTCTGGAAATTAGAGTTAATTCCTCTGACCGCGGGTGTTCTGCGAAGTCTTGGCCGGGGAAAACTTTTGTTTAATTCCTCTATGACCTGTGATCAAATTCCTAGGATTCCAGTCTTGTTAATTAAAGTCCTGGCCCCTTTAAGTTTCCAGTCTTGTATTAAAAATGCGAGTTTACTTGTGAATTCCAAAGTTGCCCAATACTTGATCTGTTACTTATAGTTGTGGAATTTCTAAGTCCAATGTCTCCTTTTTCTTTCTGGCTTTTAGGGGTCGCTGATATGACTTGTGCGCTGCAGTCTCTCTGTGTAATCTGTGTCTGTGTTTTCATCACATTATATTCTCAGTTCTTAGTGCAAATCACAGATTGCACTTCCGACTAGTGTGAAAATAAAATACATTGTATATTTCAGCTCCTCAAAATGAACAAATCCAATCGAATCTCGTTCAGCACTTCGTGGGTAGGGGCGTTTTTCAAATTCGAAAAATACCCTCACGTGTTTCAAAATATTAAATTTAATATCCACTCGTGACCTCTTACAATGATGTCATATCGTTGCGTCAGTCTTCCGCCGGCATCCTGTGCACAACTCATAAACACCATCTGTGAGCTCATTTGATGTCCAGATGCTACCTATCGCCAATTTTGTCTCTCCAGACAGATAATCACACACAGGGATAGTCCCGTGAAACGATAAACGCATCTACCACCTGTGCTCACCTCAGACGGCTATCTCAGAAAGACAATATTGGCTTCTATAGATGTTGATCGGGGGAGACCGTTTTTCATGATAAGAATCTCGCTCGCTGACCGGTGATAATGACTGGGTATTGTTAATACCCCAGTTCACCTGGCAGAACGTAAATAAGTCTGAGGAGTGGTAAACAAGATAAAGACCGTCCCATAGCAAATACTTCCGTAGGGAAGTGGAGTGTTAGAGACTTTCCCCTACTAGATTCAGCAAAGAGAATAAAATAATGAATGGAAGGCCATAAAAATATGCCAAATAATAGCGATGAGTGAGAGGAAGAGAAAAAAGAAGAAAAAAGGTGATCCTGCCGGAGTGGACGTGAGATCGCACAAACGTATCGTCACAGACGGCCATATCTGCTTTCTCTATTGCTCATTGTTGTAAGGTGGTTTCAGAAGATAACTAAGGGCAATTAAATTGCGAGTGAGATGCATGCCAAATCGGGACTATAGGGTGGATGGGGTAGTACAGTCCAACCCAATTTGGTGATTGCTTCCCGTGTTGCCAGACTTGTGTGAGGTCGCGCATTGTCGTGAAGGAGAAGCAGGTCTGCTGGATTCTTGTGTGGCCGAACTCTGCAAAAACGTTGATTGAGTTTTTTCAATGTCTTAATGTAAGCTTGCGAATTGATTGTCTCTCCTCTTGGCATAACGTCCACAAGAATCACACCTTCAATGTCCCAAAAGACAGTGATCATGACCTTTCCCGCTGAAGGAATTGTCTTGAATTTCTTTCTTCGTGGTGATTGCGGATGATGCCACTCCATTGACTGTCTTTTTGTCTCAGGTTCAAAATGATGTGCCCAGGTTTCGTCACCTGTAACGATCTTAGCCAAACAGTTCCCTCCATCAGCATTGAAACGCTCCAACAATTCAGAAGAAATTGCTTTCCTTTGCAATCGGTGGTCATTTGTGAGACTTCGAGGAACCCATCTTGCGCAAACCTTAGAAAATCCGAGAGTTTTTATAACTGCATTTGCACTACCAATGCTGACTGACAGCTGTAAGGCCAATTGTTGAGTAGTGATTCGCCTATCAGTAAGAATAATGCCCTCAGCGCATTTCAACATTTCTGCGTTGGTTGTTGTTGCAGGACGTCCACAGCGCGGCCGATCAATCAGCTCCGTATCTCAACTTCCTGATTCTTTGATTCTCTGAACCCAGTGACTGACTGTACTCCTGTCGACTGCAAAACTTACATACACATCACATAGACGCTTGTGATTATTCACAACAGTTTCCTTCTCTGCAACGAGAAATTTTATCACAATTCGCTGTTTATAACGCATGTTGCTAACACGCTCCATTTCAACGGTTTAGGGCAGCCGTATTATTTGGCTGGTTGCAATGCAATTTGGTGCACACAATTGGCACATGCCATGTTTGAAGTGTGCAAAATTTCATGCTTCTATCTTCATTATTAGCTGAGAAAAACGATGTGGTGCATTACTTTCTGAACGCCCCCTCGTGTGCAGATATAGCC
>JAMPIV010006247.1:0-136111 GCA_024509875.1 Oreohelix idahoensis
TAAGATTTATCGGTCCTTTTAGAATTAAGTCGGCTAGAGGACATCAATTTATCCTTACATGTGTCGATATGTGCACACGTTGGCCAGAGGCAATACCTCTCAAGAGCATCTCAACTGCTGATATCGCAGACGCTCTTTGGCTGATATTTTCTCGCTTGGGTTTCCCCCGGAGAAATATATTGTCATGACCCATGGCACTCAACTAATATCAACTATGTCTACTGGAATGGTCACAGGTAGTGTCTATGCTACACATTAAAAGGTCTCTCAGCAGTATCTATCACCCAATGTCTAATGGGTTGGTCGAACGTTTAAATAGGACTCTGAAAACTTTACTTGTAAAATAACTGAGGATCATCCTCAGGATTGGGACAGGGTCTTACCCGCGGCTCTCTTTGCGTATAGAGAGGTCCCCAATGAACATACGGGTTTTCCCCTTTTGAACTTGTCTTTGGCGCGCAACCGCGCGGCCCTATGTCTTTACTTCACGATCTAATCACTGCCGATAATATTAGCGATGAGACTCAATCTTCTTATGAGTACGTCATTGCTCTTAGGCAAAAGATCATCGAGGCATGCAAACTAGCAACTTCTTCATCCGAATTTGCTAAAGAAAAGGCAAGGCAGTTTGCAAATAAAAATAGATGTCTACGACAACTTTGTCCAGGTGACAAAGCTCTCGTTCTACTTCCTTCAAGGGAGAACAGACTTCTAATTGCATGGAAAGGTCCATATGCAATAGTCTCAAAAATTTCTGATGTCGACTATGTTGTCGATATTGATGGAAAGCATAAAACTTTCCACATAAATATGCTCACGGAATTTTATGAAAGACCAGACTATTTGCAGCCTATTTTCCAGGCAACGGACAATTCACAATCACCTCATGGTCAGTACTCATCTCTGTCAGTTATACAGGATGAGGAAACTACTTTTTCTGAAGTCAATCTTCCTCTTCCTATGGTCCCACTTTATTCTACGGAATCTTGGAAAAACGTGACCGTTTCTCCAAATCTTTCCGCTGAGGAACATCGACAAGTTTCTTCGATGTTGCAAACATTTCAGGATGTTCTTACAGACATCCCCGGACACACACATGTCATTGAACATGACATTGTGCTAACTGATCATAATCCTATCAGAGTCAGACCCTATCCAATACCTATCCATTTCCAGTCTCAAGTCGAAAAAGAATTGGATGAAATGATACGTTTGGAAATCATTGAACCATCCACTTCAGCATACTCTTCGTCTATGGTTATTGTTCGAAAGAAGGATAATAACATTCGCATTTGCGTAGATTATCGCAAATTGAACCAAGTTACGAAGTTCGACGCTGAACCTATGCCTTCATTAGAAGAGCTACTCAATAAACTTGCTAATTCTAGATTCTTTACCAAACTAGATTTGTCTAAAGGTTATTGGCAAGTTCTGCTAACTGAACGTGCCAAACCTTTTACAGCTTTTTCTACACCTAGGGGTTTATTCCAATGGAATTTCATGCCTTTCGGTCTTTTGAACGCCCCTGCTACATTCGTACGCATGATGCGGCGAATTCTCGCATATCGTACAGATGTCATAGCATACTTAGATGATATCTGTCTATTCAGTGATTCCTGGGAAGATAACTATTTGGGTTTATACGAATTACTGTCTACTCTTCGCGAGTATAACTTGACTGCAAAACCCTCTAAAGCCTTTATAGGATTTAGCGAGATTTCTTTCCTAGGTCATCGTGTTGGTCATGGTCTTTTAAAGACAGAGGACCACAATGTTTCAAAAATACTTAACATTTCGGTCCCTAAGACGAAGAAACAAGTAAGGAGTCTATTAGGTTTGATCCAATTCTACGGACGATTCATTCCGAATCTGTCCTCCATTATGGCACCGCTTTCTACTTTATTGAAGAAAGGGTCGCCTAATCTGATCCGCTGGTCTAAAGAATGTCAATCCTCATTGGACCAGGTTAAAGCCCTATTTTCATCTCCACCTATTCTTAGGTTACCTACTATTGAGAAGACTTTTGTTCTTCGAAGTGACGCCTCGTCAACTGGGATTGGGGCAGCACTAATGCAGGAGTATTCTGATACTCTGCATCCGGTGATGTATATCTCTAGGAAATTAAATGCTGCAGAAAAGAATTACTCGGTTTTAGACCGTGAGTTATTGGCTATGGTATGGTCTATTCTGAAGTTACAAAGATTTCTTCTAGGCGCACACTTCATTGTGGAAACCGACCAGAAAGCGCTTACTGCTATTAAGAGCAAAAACTTGAAGAGCTCGAGGTCCACTCGTTATGCCATAGCTCTTCAACCATTTCATTTCTCGGTTCGAGCTATCCGTGGTTCGGATAATGTGATGGCAGACATTCTGTCCAGATGCCCACACGATTCCACATGATTCTTCTGTCATATATATTTCCTGATATACAGTCAAATACTATAATGACATGTTAGTAGATTTTTCTCACTTTTTTGGGGGGAATTTATAACATTGTACCATGTAATTATCTAAGAAGGCTTAGTTAGTGATATACGCGCCAAAAGATCACTCGGCCACATTTAGATAATATATTTGCATAATTGTATTAAGAGATTTACCAGTTGTCTTTAAGATTTGTGTTATTGATATTTTCGCAGCACATCAGTGAAGTCTGCGAGATTATGTCCATTGTGGAACTTTGAGGATATCAAGTCCTGTCCTAGATTGGGAGCGGATGATGTCCACATCTTCTTCTATTGATTGTTTTATGTCAACGAAGAACAACATTGTATTACTTATTAATTACTGATGCATTATATAATGTAATAATATAGTGCGGTATATTAATATATTACACCGCTATTTGCGCAACACATTGTATAATATCATAATAATATATTTAATTTCATATATTGGTATGAGAGTAATTTGACTTTTATTAAGATGTTGCCATTATTGTGGCGTGTGTTGGTGGCACCTTCCTGGAATATATACGCGAATACTTAGATAAATTTTTTCTCTAAGGACCTGAGATATGATCTCAGTTTCGCTCCATGCGTTGAGCTAGTTTGTTAGGTATATATCCGCGCATCATACGTGCGTTAGGAGCCCAGATTTTTCCGGCTCCAGGATTTTAAAAAAAATGTTTCATTTTTTTTTTCCCGGGAGGGTGCGGTAATGTTACGCACAAATAATTACTTTTTCCAAAGTCTTTGTATGATCATTTTTTCGTATGTATGATCATTTTTTGACTGAAATGTGTATTATGTTTTTTACAGTCAAAGGGACATAACCCGAGATATTGAGACTACAATTTTTTAGGAGTTTGCCTTCTCTTGTATAGAGACACGTTCGGTCTATAATTTCTTGAACGAAGCGTGACCATATCTCCTTATTTGGTAGTATCAGTCAACTGTTGTAGATGTCTGAAACCTGTCTTAACGCTTCTGTTCATGACCATAAAAGGCGCGACTGTGTAAGACTTTTATCTCGAATGTTCTTAGAATCGTCTTATGTGAGCGGCGACTCAGATATTGGAGTTCTGCGCATGTCAAAATTGGTAGTTCGTTTGGTGTGTTCCGCCCAGCTGGGGGAGTTTAGAAATGGTCTAAGCAGCGAGCGGACGCTCCCTGCGTCTTGTGATTTTCTGAGGGAAATACGTTGTCTTTGTGAGTTAGTTAGCTAACTAGACTATTTCCCAGTATTATTCAAGCCTGCCTGGAGGCATATGTTCGTGGTTGATTTCCGAAGAAAGGTAATTCCTCTTGTATCGAACTTTTTGCTATCATCTAGAAGTTCGTCATTTTGTCGCTCCTTGCTCGCCTGTGTGATTCAAAATGGAGAGGTACTTTGACTAGGATTTTCGCCACCGGTATCTTTATACCTGAACTAGTTATATATATATATGGGTCGCTCTAGACCAACAAGACTATTGTCTGTGTTCCAGGATTCGTTATATCAGAGATCACGTCCAAGTCAGATGGTTAGACTTAGGAATGTTATAAAGGTCGGTTTGACCTGTATTCCATGTATGCTATTCACGTGCAGACAGTAAACGGACTTATTGTATACATCTGATCTGCTAGCATCAGGAAGGGAGCATTTATTATTGTCTATGAACATTGATGATCGGCAGCTGACACTGTTGCAGAAGTTATATGTATGAACGTTAGGCACCCAGATCTGTGCTATATATATATATATATATATATATTATTTATACCGCTTCACGAACCAGAACTCTATGATATCGAATATACAGAAGCTATATGTTTACAATACAACTATTGAGTATTGAATCCTACATGACTATCAGCTAATATGATTTTGAATGCTGCATTCGTTAAACTATGTTGGTGATGTCATAAATAGCATGAATGTTTTGTGGCGTGCAATAAATGGTATAAAACATAAAGCGAAGTTACCATTTTCATGACTCTACACATCATGTTGCCTGTGTTGTACCCTGTGAACTATTCTACTGCAACATACACAGCAACACTATAAACCAGAGAAGACACCTACATCTTGCCCTTTAATACCAGGTGTCGATAGGGGTGGTGATTTGTCGTCAGCCTAAATCCACTTTTGGTGGTCAGACCCTTTGGCTTATCATTCCAGTTAAATCCACCCTTATCAGACTGGTTTCCTTTTTAGTTCAAGGGTAAACTGACATTGTACAGGAATTTTAATATTTTTATTTTCTGCTCTACTTTTACGTTTATTCTACATTTAATTGACATTTATTTGCAGTTGTGATCTGTAGTATTTGATGAATAGCAGAAGATTTGGGGGATGGGGACACCCTGTATCAGGCGCCATAAACATGTAACAGTTTTCAGATCACCAGAGCTGATTGGTCACAGAAGGTAAAGGCTGGAGTTTATAAAACACTTGAGATATATCATGTGAGAGACGGTATTTGAATGATGACCTCATCAAAAATATAAACCATGAAGTTTACAATTAAACATTCATTTATCTTCTTCTCTGCCTTACAGCCTTATGCTCCTGCTGTTACAACGCGTATCAAGTTTTCTTCACCTTTTTGTATATATATTTCAATTTTGCACTTCACTGACTGTATATTATTGTAACTTCGTGTTCATAGTTTTCTGAATACATTAGACAGAGTTTGGAATATTACTCGAGTTTGTTATTACTTTAAGGTGTTCAAAGATGAAGCACGTACCATTTACAAGGTATAGTGATCTAACCTTTGACGTACGAGTCAATATTAAGAGTTTGCTCCTTCCAAATGTTTTTTGCGTCTGTCTCTATTTTTGTGTGTCTGCCTCTGTTTCTGTATATCTGCCTCTATTGTTTATATCTGCCTCTATTTTTCTGTCTGCCTCTGTTATATTTGTCTGCATCTATTTTTTGGATCTATCATTTTTTTAGTCTGCCTCTATTTTGGGTCAGTTTCTATTTTAGGAGTTGTCTCTATTTTTGTGTGTCTGCCTCTGTTTCTTTATATCCGGCTCTATTTTTTATATATGCATCTAGTTCTTTATATCTGCATCTGTTTCTTTATATCTGCCTCTGTTTCTTTATATCTACCACTAATTCTTTATATCTGTTTCTTTATATCTGCCTCTGATTTTATATCTGCCTGTTTCTTTATATCTGCCTCTGTTTCTTTATATCTGCCTCCGTTTCTTTATACCTGCCTCGGTTTTTTTTTCTATCTGCCTCTGTTTATTTATATCTGCCTCTGTTTCTACGAGAGGCGTTCAGAAAGTAATGCACCACATCGTTTTTCTCAGGAGCTGTTTATTCAAAAAGCATGAAATGTATACACAATATACATGGATTTGTCATATAAACATCTGTATTATTCAACATAATCCCCATCAACTTGTACAGCTTTATGCCAGCGCGAAACAAGTGCATGTATTCCTAGCCCATTCCAGATTTTGTCAAGATCATTTAGCCATTTCTTCGCTGCATGAATCACTCCTTCATCATCCTCAAACCTTGTCCCACGGAGTGCATCTTTAAGTGGACCAAATAGATGAAAATCATCATCCTCATCAGTTGCCATCTCCACAACGAAGGTTGGCTGTAATGGATCTCCAACGTCTTCTGTCTCTTGTCTTGGTGGTGCACTCTGATAGACTCTTTCCTGTCCATCTCTTGATGTTATCTTCCCACTTACAGCGCTGTCTTCCCCTTGCACGTTTGCCTTCAGCTCTCCCTTCTGTTATGGTCTTCTGCAAGGTGTTATGCCTTTTTATGTGGCCAAAGTATTTTAGCTGCCGAACTTTGACCTCCCTCATTAGTTCTTTTTTCATACCTAGATTTTCTAGGACCTCCTTATTTGTTTTCATCTCTCCCCATTCTTCTATATATCCACATTTCAAGAGCCTCAATTCTTTCTTCCAAATTCTTATTCATCGTCCATGTTTCCGCACCATACAGAAATGCAGAATATATATAACACTTTATGATTCTCAATTTTAATTTGTGAGATAACTGTTTGGATGTCAGTATATGTTTCATGTTGTTGAATGTGGCTTTGGCCATTCCTATTCTCTTCTTGATTTCTGTTTCACATCTGCCATCTTCTGTTATTATATGACCAAGATATACGTAGCTCTTGACTTGTTCCAGGATTTTCCCATTTACGCTTATCTTTAATGTGGGTTTATCGTCTGTTTTGCTAATTATCATAGTTTTTGTTTTCTCAATATTAATGTCGAGTCCATATTCATGACTTATACTGTTCACTTGCTTCACTAGTTCTTGTAACTACTGTTCACTTTCAGCTAACAACGCGGTATCATCTTCATATCTAAGGTTATTTATTGACCTTCCACTGATGTTCAGTCCTGGTATTTCCTGTATCTGTTTAAAAATTTTTTCGATGTATAAATTAAATAGGCAAGGGGACAGCACACAACCTTTTCTGACACCTCTTTTTATGTCTATGTATGGTGAATAATTCCTTCCAGATCTTACTGTGGCAGTTTGCTCCCAATAAAGGTTACTGAGTATTCTTATATCTTTTCCATCAATACCTATGTCTTTGAGGCATTCAATTATTTTCTCATGATGGACTCTGTCAAAAGCCTTCTTATAGTCAATGAAGCACATGTACATACTTTTTTGGACCTCTGTATATTTTTCTGCTAATATTCTTAGGCAAAATATTGCCTCTCTTGTTCCACTGTTCCGTCTACAACCAAACTGTTCTTCTTGGATTTCGCTGTCTACTTTCCTTTTTATTCTTTCCTGTATGATTTTGAGCAGTATCTTAATTGCATGACTCATCAGGCTGATTGTTCTGAAGTCTGAACATTCTGTTGCATTTGGTTTTTTGGGCAATGTTATAAAAACTGATGTCTTCATGTCGTGTGGTATATATCCTGTATTGTAGATATCGTTGCATATTTCTGTGATTGTATCTATACCAAAGCTCTCCAGAGCTTCTATCATTTCAATTTTTATGTTATCCAAGCCTGCTGATTTTCCTTTTTTGTATCATATGTATGGCATTCTCTACTTCTGATCTGAGAATGTTTGGGCCTTCATTAGAATCTGGTGATGGTTTTTTACCTCTGTTGTCCTCGAATAGTTCTTTTACGTATTCTGCCCATCTGTTTGATATGTCTTTCTCATCAAGTAATATTACACCATTTTTGTTCTTGATACAGCTTCTTCCTTGTGCAAACCGTGACCGATTTGATAATTTCTTTATTTCTTCATGCATATCTCTTGTCATGTGCTTTGCTTCCAAGTCTTCTATTTCCTTGCATTTTGTTTCTATCCACCGTTCTTTTGCTTCTCTACACATAGTACGTATGTCATTGTCTATTGTTTTATATTCTTGAGTGTTTTTTGCTTTCTTTCTTTCTGCCATTTTATTCAAGATGTCATCTGTCATCCAAATTTGATTTTTCTTAGACTCCTTTTTAGGTAAATTTGCATTTGCTGATTGTATGCTTGTTTTTAAGCATTCCCATTTTGCGGTTGCTTTTTCTTCTGGGTTTTCTCTTCTATACTGCTCCATGCTTTCTGTCAATAACTGTTGATATTTATTTTTGACGTCGATTAAATACTTCTGTTTTATATCTGGTTGTTTCAGCGCTGATATTTCTATCTGATGAAAATCAGACGGTGCCAAATCGGGACTATAGGGTGGATGGGGTAGTACAGTCCAACTGTTGCTGTCATTTTTGACGGAGTCATCTGTCAAGTTATTTGCTTATGTTTTTATCATAAGAATAATTGTGTCTTTACCTGCGATGTCAGGTTGATTAGGGGTTGTCTTCCCTTGTTGATTCATTCATTGTGTTTGACCTTTAGGGTCAAAGGTAGACAGTTCGGGCGTATGCCCATGGGCAGGTTTTTTTAAGCAAGAGTTGAGGTAGACTTCCGGCAAGCCGAGAAGTGTCCTGGTTTCTGAAGGGACGAGAGTCCATTGTGTTTTTCGGGAAGAATCTTCGAAGTGACTGCACTGGCAGTTTTCCCCAGTGAATCTCTGTGCGTTGGAATGACAGCAGAGTTCCTTGTTAAGTTCTGTGGACTCGGTTACAGGTAATACCGACTTTTTCCATTACTATGCTTTCGGTAGCAGAACATGTTAGAAGATTGCCTAGTCTGTGAACTGCAGCTCACCGGTCCTCCATTACAGAACTTATATGTTGTGCTCAAGGTAGCCATCCAAGACTATTAGTCTTCATACCATCCAGAAATCCAGTGACGAAGATATATTGTGGGAGCCGCAGATTGGCGGCATATTTATGTCTACAATAAGCATTACTGCAGGGTTGATGGTAACCTGCTTATCAGAAGTACACAGCCGACGTCAGAACGAGGCCTGTGTTTTCGGCTATTATACTACAGCCTGATAATGTGCAATTGGCGGGGAATGCCAAGTTGCACCTATGTGTCAAAGTGATTAAGGTATCTGACGCGTTTAGTCAGTAATCCCAGGGCGACGCCACGAACTGTCCTTATTGAAGAACATTGTATTGACCATGCACGAATATTCAAATGTTTACCAGCTTGCTGAATGCCTAATGTATACCTATCGATTTCCGGTCAGCATGACCTTGTTTACACTGACTGTTCCTGTTGATACCATGTGTGTTCTCGTCAATAAATGTTTTGAAACGTGCCTGCAGTGTCCAAGCATCCTTGACTACTGCATGTGAGTGTATGGGTTGCAGGGTCTACATACATACGAGCCTAAACACATTCGCGCCTTCATTCGCACCCACACTCAGTTCATCATACGCTCGCACTACACACCTAACAACATGTATACTGTCTTGGGCCAGTGATCACCTCAATCAGAGAAAAGTACAGTTACATTTTTGGTGGACCAGTTACGTGGGCTCTTCTGATACATTTCTGGTGGACAGAGCGAGCAATTAACATTATTGATGACATTAATGTGGTCCAGAAATTTACATTTCATGGGGCTATTTGCGTGAGAGGGACAAGTACACATTACATTTCTGTTCATCTGTGGGTATTTAAGCTGGACAGAGCGAGGAAATTAACATTTCCGTGGACTTATGCTATATTTATTATGCCTCAGTGTTGTCCAGAAATTTACATTTCTACATGTGTGCTACATGTCATGAGGAACAAAGTGGACAACTGAGAATAACACACATACTCTATGCTTTCAAGTTTTGTCTACACAGGACAGAAATAGGTCATCAACTGTTGACCCAGATAAACAGTGCTAGCATTTATGTTATAATGCTACATAAACCACAACAGGACAAGTATGAAGTTAACATCTAGGCATTTGCTACGTGGACCACAACTGCAAGTCGAGTCCCTTTTTGTAAACGGTACCGCTGGTCGTTTACACGTTTCAGTCAACAACAGACTTTTCTACGCCCGAGCATTCAAGCTATATTGTTCGAGGTCAAGTGTTTGTAAACAGTACGTGGAAATTGTAAACATTCTATGTGCAAGATACGAGAAGGTCATAGTAACTTTTGTTCGTGAATACCACTTTATGCTACAGTGGATTTGACATTCAGTGCGCGCTTGACATTTTGTTTCTGTGTTCGCAAGGAGCAAGAAATTTACTTTAGTTTCAGCTGTGACTGAACTTGTTTTGCAACACACTGAATTGATTGCTATTTATGTTAATTGTACTATTTTTGTGTATTTTTCTTGTGTTCTTTTGCGGGTTTTCGGTTGGTGGGTCTTACAGTAAATATGCCACTTAATCGAGGGTTACTGTAAGCGTTCTGTAGGGATTGCAATTTTCTTAATTGAAATTTGCTAGCGACTTTTGTTGCTATTTTTTTTTTTTTTAGCTGTGACGACATCAGTTAGTGTTGTTTTCGTTATTTTTCCGTTCTTTGATTTTCGATTAATTTTGTTTGTATCTGTTCTTCTCTCATTCCTTCCGTTTATTTCTTTACACCTTTTCGTTTATAACAGTGTTGCCATTTGTCTTGTTTATTTTTCGCGGTCATCATTACACATTTGTGTAACATTTTTTTTTACTTTTTGCTGTATTGTTTATTTGACTTCCGCGAACGTTTTCGGTCATTGTTCTGTATCTTTGTCTTTGTATTTATGATTGTTCTACATTATTGTCATACACAGTCTACATACATATTCTTGGTCATGTATTATTATTGTTATTGATAAGGTACACTCTTCATATAGAGATTGTTAATAAAATATTATTATCTAAGATATTTATACAAGTTATTTGATAAAAGACTTGTTATCCACAAAGATTGAGACAAGGTGAAATACATATTCAAGTTCTTTAAAAAAAAAAAAAAAGACTTGTGCCCATAGTGAGTGGGATATAAAGGAATTATTTTCCACAGGTACTCAAGTGATTTTTTGTTACATTATAAACAAGAGGACCATACAAGGTCTTTGTCTAAGACTAAGAGAGTGAAATAAAGTGAAGTGAGTATACAAGTCTAGCATTTCAGACTTGTCTCCCATTGAAGTGGGATAAGGTAATTTAATTAATTTTTCAGGTTTGATCTCACATTATCAGACATAATGTCAAAAATGATGGATGGTGTACATTATTTTCTTCAGGAAGGAAGAAAAAAAATTACATTTATTTGGTGAAGACTGTGAGGATTATGCCACAGAGCAATTCCTACTTCAGACGAGTGATGGTCTTGAAGAATATGCTAGGTGTTATTATAAAAACGGCTATTCAACAGAGAAAGCAGTGAGACTTTCTAAGTTTATATCTACTGTTTTTTATAAGGAAGCTGAACTTACGACTCAAGGCAGTAATATTGTTGCGTTGAAAAAAATGATAAATGAGCTTCAGGGTAAAAATAAAGCTCTTACTGATCAGCTACAACAGTTAAAAATGCAGAATGAGAAGAAGTTCTCAGAAATAAATTCTGAAAATGCTACACTGAAGAGGGAAGTGGAGTTTCATATAGAAACTAATAATAGACATGTTAGAAATTGTGTTAGTCAGAATAGAGATTGGGTTAGTCAGAAAAGAGGGTTAGAAGATGAAGTTACCTCATTAAAAACAGATGATGGATAATCAGGTAGATAAGGTGAACTCTTCTACGCTTGATTTAAAACTACTGTGGAAGATTATAGAAACATTAGCTCTTCCTAGTGAGAATAAATTGAGACAATCTCAACTGGAAAAGGAGAAAAAAGAATTAGAAGTTGAAGTGAGCTTAATGAAGAACAATCATCTCGGTAAAGAACAGTCTCTTAATAGTGAGCTAAAGCAAGTCAAAATGGACTGTGAGATGTTAAAAGTTCAGGCTCAGGAACGGGAAAAGTCCTATAATAAAACACTTTTTCGTCTCTTGCATGATAATAGTAATCTCGAGAGCCAACTTAAAGAAAAGAATGCTATATTCCCTGAGAAGGATATGGTTGTTCCTGAAAGGATTGAAGCTAAGAGACAGGAAGATGACTTACATAAAGCAAACTTAGAACTTGCTAGTGCGCAAGAAATGTGTCGCAAAGTACAACTTCAGGCCGGACAAGACAAGAAGTCTTATGAGGAAACAATTCTGGAGTTAAGAAGTGAGGTGAATCTTCTGCGAAGTACTGCTATGAAGAAGAGTATGGAATCTCTGGAGGAGATGAAGATGTTCAAGAATAAGAAGGATATTGAGATTCAGTCACTACAACTGGAGTTGACACAGTTGAGAGCGAATAAAGAAAAAGATGAGAAAGTTGATGAACTTAGGACTACTCATCATAGTGATATGGAAGCACTCAGACTTGAACTTGTTCAAGAGAAAGCTAAGGTTTTAGAAACTACATCTCAAAAGGAAAAGTTGAGTAACGATCTTAGAGATAGAATAGTTAAAGAGAAGACTCTAACTTCACAGTTAGACGACTTAAAGTTAGATTGCAACAGACTTCATGCTAAAGTCAACGAAAGAGTTCATAAAGCTATTTCTAGAGAGAAAGCTGTTGCAGAAGTAGAAATTGCAAAACTTCGCAACAGAATTGATGGTTTATTAGATATTGTTTTGGACAATAAGATATTATCTACTACTAACGTGGATAGAGATAAACATAAATCTGAAGATCAATATGCTACAAATGCAAAGAGCCAGCGACAGACACTCAATGCTCATAGTAACATTAAGCAATATGGGAACAAAAATTTTCGTGGCAAATATGGTTTCCCACGGAATTACGATACTGCCTCTAATGGTAGTTGGCATCAGACCAACAAAGGTAAATCAAGTTTGGATCACGGTGAGGACTTTGATAAGTGTCATGTTAAGATTCCTCAGGGAAACCGTGCATCGAATTCCCAGATTTCTGATAAGTTGGTAAAAGAAAACAAAACTGTTAGTACCCATCGTACTCAGCTCAGTCAGTACGATATACCTATTAAGCATATTGCTACAGGAAAAAATAAAAGCAATTTTACTAAGAGAAATAATCGTGATTGTGACCAGTACCAAACGCGTACATCACGTAACGGTTCTTCTTCAAAGAACTGGAGGCAATTTAATTGTCCTCAATACGTTGGTACCAGTAACTATAAGAACTTTGATAGAGGTTACCAATCTCATAATAATTATTTCTGTGGACAACAAAATCCTACTGATAGGAATTTTGATCATAAGGGTAATAACACAACTTTTCATAACTATGGTAAATGGAGTTCAAATAAGAGCAATGGTCTCAACAGAGATCATAATTTTGATAGATCTCGTTGTGATGGTAGATCTCAACATGAATCTACTTAGCTCTTGTGTCCTAGTTTTCCTGATACACTTTCAGACTTTTGTCTGTCCTTAATATCCTAATATGTTGTAATACAAATGTATTTGGATGATGTTTAGATAATTTAACAAATTTCATTTTGTCCATCCATCAGTGATATGTTGCTAATATAGCATTGTAATTCATGACATTTGTATATTGCTATAATTATAGTATTTAGTAATGTTTGATATATGATTGGTATTGCCAGCAACTTAGGTTTCTTTAATGGTACCCCCTTAGTTTGTTTGGCTTAAAGGAGATATTTTCTCCTATGTTGGGAGATGATTTGTATCCTCTTCAGACGCTTTGTTTATGCGTCTATTGTACCTGATATTAGGTTCATTTTTTCATGAGCACATAAGTGATACTTGTGCAATCTTGCTCATGGACATATTAAAAAAAAAAAAAAATTTCATTTTTTTTTTTACAGGGGGGTGGTAGTAATATGTTGCTGTCATTTTTGACGGAGTCATCTGTCAAGTTATTTGCTTATGTTTTTATCATAAGAATAATTGTGTCTTTACCTGCGATGTCAGGTTGATTAGGGGTTGTCTTCCCTTGTTTATTCATTCATTGTGTTTGACCTTTAGGGTCAAAGGTAGACAGTTCGGGCGTATGCCCATGGGCAGGTTTTTTTAAGCGGGAGTTGAGTTAGACTTCCGGCAAGCCGAGAAGTGTCCTGGTTTCTGAAGGGACGAGAGTCCATTGTGTTTTTCGGGAAGAATCTTCGAAGTGACTGCACTGGCAGTTTTCCCCAGTGAATCTCTGTGCGTTGGAATGACAGCAGAGTTCCTTGTTAAGTTCTGTGGACTCGGTTACAGGTAATACCGACTTTTTCCATTACTATGCTTTCGGTAGCAGAACATGTTAGAAGATTGCCTAGTCTGTGAACTGCAGCTCACCGGTCCTCCATTACAGAACTTATATGTTGTGCTCAAGGTAGCCATCCAAGACTATTAGTCTTCATACCATCCAGAAATCCAGTGACGAAGATATATTGTGGGAGCCGCAGATTGGCGGCATATTTATGTCTACAATAAGCATTACTGCAGGGTTGATGGTAACCTGCTTATCAGAAGTACACAGCCGACGTCAGAACGAGGCCTGTGTTTTCGGCTATTATACTACAGCCTGATAATGTGCAATTGGCGGGGAATGCCAAGTTGCACCTATGTGTCAAAGTGATTAAGGTATCTGACGCGTTTAGTCAGTAATCCCAGGGCGACGCCACGAACTGTCCTTATTGAAGAACATTGTATTGACCATGCACGAATATTCAAATGTTTACCAGCTTGCTGAATGCCTAATGTATACCTATCGATTTCCGGTCAGCATGACCTTGTTTACAATGACTGTTCCTGTTGATACCATGTGTGTTCTCGTCAATAAATGTTTTGAAACGTGCCTGCAGTGTCCAAGCATCCTTGACTACTGCATGTGAGTGTATGGGTTGCAGGGTCTACATACATACGAGCCTAAACACATTCGCGCCTTCATTCGCACCCACACTCAGTTCATCATACGCTCGCACAACACACCTAACAACATGTATACTGTCTTGGGCCAGTGATCACCTCAATCAGAGAAAAGTACAGTTACACCAACCCAATTTTTTGGTTGCTTCCCGTGTTTCCAGACTTGTGTGAGGGTGCGCATTGTCGTGAAAGAGAAGCAGGTCTGCTGGATTCTCGTGCGGCAAAACTCTGCGAAACTCTTGATTGAATTTTTTCAATGTCTTAATGTAAGCTTGCGAATTGATTGTCTCTCCTCTTGGCATAACGTCCACAAGAATCACACCTTCAATGTCCCAAAAGACAGTGATCATGACCTTTCCAGCTGAAGGAATTGTCTTGAATTTCTTTCTTCGTGGTGATTGCGGATGATGCCACTCCATTGACTGTCTTTTTGTCTCAGGTTCAAAATGATGTGCCCAGGTTTTGTCACCTGTAACGATCTTAGCCAAAAAGTTCTCTCCATCAGCATTGAAACGCTCCGACAATTCAGAAGAAATATCTTTCCTTTGCAATCGGTGGTCATTTGTGAGACTTTGAGGAACCCATCTTGCGCAAACCTTAGAAAATCCGAGAGTTTTTATAATTGCATTTGCACTACCAATGCTGACTGACAGCTGTAAGGCCAATTGTTGAGTAGTGATTCGCCTATCAGTAAGAATAATGCCCTCAGCGCATTTCAACATTTCTGCGTTGGTGTCTGTGGCAGGACGTCCACAGCGCGGCCGATCAAGCAGCTCCGTATCTCCACTTCCTGATTCTTTGATTCTCTGAACCCAGCGACTGACTGTACTCCTGTCGACTGCAAAACTTCCATACACATCACATAGACGCTTGTGAACATTCACAACAGTTTCCTTCTCTGCAACGAGAAATTCTATCACAATTCGCTGTTTATAACGCAAGTTGCTAACACGCTCCATTTCAACGGGTTAGGGCAGCCGTATTATTTTGTCGGCTGCAGTGCAATTTAGTGCACACAATTGGCACATGCCATATTTAAAGTGTGCACAATTTCATGCTTCTATCTTCATTATTAGCTGAGAAAAACGATGTGGTGCATTACTTTCTGCACGCCCCTCGTATATATCTGTCTCTGTTTCTTTATGTTTGCCCTGCTTTCTTTATACCTGCCTCTATTTTTATACCTGCCTCTTTTGTTTATATCTGCCACTATTTTTTATGTCTGCCTCTGTTTCTTTATATCTGTCTCTGTTTCTTTATTTCTGCTTCTGTTTCTTTATATCTGCCTCTGTTTCTTTATATATGTTCTATTTTTGTGTCTGCCTCTGTATCTTTATATCTGCCTGTTTCTTTATATCTGCCTCTTTTTTAGTGGTTCCCTCTGTTCTTTTTATTCTGCCTCAATTTTTTGGTCAGTTTCTTTTTTAGAGGTTGCCCCTATATTTTCTTGTCTGCCTCTATTGTTTGTGTCTGGTTCTATTTTACGGTATAACGTCATCAGACTTAAAGGTCTTTTATATTTGGACATGCGCCCTAATATAACTGACTAGGTTGAACGGGACACGCTTCGCCAATTTTTTTTTTTTTTTAAATTAAACGAGTGCCTAGCAACGCTGTTAACTCGCGTCCAGGATATGTGGACTCAAGTCATTAGCTCTCCTTTTAAAGCTGTAGAGAATTGATAGAACTGATATTATTTGAACAACATTACACAGAACTTGACCATGATAACGTGTAGGGACAACGCGTTAGGATTTATGGTTAGTCTATAACGCGCCGCACTAAAGACGACTTATCAATGGAAACGTACGGTTACGTGTGATTCAACCACTGCGGATTATAACGTCTTCGTTGTTCTCTATGTTTCAGAGCCATACAATGAGACTAAATGTGTGGGTTGAGAGACTATTATATATGAGGTGGACTCTATATATTTTAATGCCCATTCAAGTCACTATGCAACGAAAGCTCCTCTTATCATCTCATGTTATAATATTTGGTGGAGAAGGTAAGTAGGGACTTATGGTCATTTTCGGGCTTGTCAAATACATCGTCTCAACTTTAGTTTATGCAGCTTTTTTTTTCCCTCGCTTGAGGTCGCATATTTTTTTCTCGCATGAGGTCGCATTAGTACCCGCCCAAACTCGGCCCTGGTCAAGACCACATGTCCCAACACAAGAAGACCCAAAGACAAACTGTGTCACTGTAGTGATCTTCTGTGTTCTCACACAAGAGACCTAATGACACATGAATGTCACTGTACCGGTCCCTGTGTCTAGACACATGATCCCAGCCAAAAGCCGGATACTAGGCATTGGGTTGTACAGCGTAAAATACGCTTTAGTTTATGCAGCACTTTGTGCCGGTCAAAAATGCAATAATCCTAGGATCTCTAACTTGTGCATTAAGAGAAACTCGTGTTATACATATTTACTGATGTATATTAAGCCTAGCGTGCATTTATTTATCCCATTTAAAGTATAACTGCATATTTCTATAATAGCAACAAACGACATAAACATTTTCTATGGAATTTGAAATATATTGCTGTGCTCTTCTTTGCTACAAAAGTGTTGCAAACAAATTTATATAAAGTAACTATTTTTTTTTTTAAGTAATGACTAACTTTTTTGCACATATTACACCCCTTGTAACAAAAATTACGCCCCTTAGATAAAACGGTTAAATGTATCTCAACGTTTAAGTATGAGGGAAATAACAATGCGAAGGTAGTGGAACATTGATAAGAGTTCCCAATGTCAATGTCTGGTTGTGTAGCGAATACAGACAGTTTGTTAAAAGTCAGTGTCTTTACGTGCTTGTTGTATATGTGGGAACTGACTTTTGTTCCCCCCCCCCCCCCCCCCCCCCCCCCCCCCCCCCCCCCCCCCCCCTCCCCCCCACCCCCAACTTCCTTTCTTTTTCTCCAATGCGTATGGAATCAATACTTGCCGAGTTTGTATATGTAACCCGCCAAGCACTCCAACGGAGGTAACTAACAATCATTAATGTGACTGCCATTAAAAAAAAATAGCCTATATGTGTTGCAAGAAAGTGCTAAATATCTCACAACTAATTTAAACTAATATTGAACCCAAGCTTGCGCAGTGGCGCCCCCCCCCCCTCAGAGCCATGACCCAATGCCATAAAAGTCAAGGTCATTGAGGTCTTTGCCTCGTTTTGGTTATCAAATGATCACAGTATACGATTTACTATTTCTACACAGTGATTGACAAGTCAATTTGTTCTTTTTAAAATGTTGTTATCAGCACTTGTACCTACTGGATATACATCACATGCACGTCGAAACAAGGAGTAATAATTGGCATATGAAATTTGACAAATACGTTGTATTTTGTATTCCCATAAATAAAACAAAAGAAAAGAAACACAATTCTAAAATGACCAATAAACTCAACGTTACAAGACAGAGCAAAAATTAATGCCCGCAACGATAACACGTGATATCCCCTTGCGCTGTAGTGTTAATGTGACACATCCATTTATGTCATAAAATAACAGGTAAGTGTGGCGAGTGTGCCGGAGAGGTTAGTGATGTTACAAAACTACGTGTACTCAGAGTGAGGTCAGGCTATGTAAGTCCCTGAGTCTAATTGCTGATAATGATGTATTCTCAGGGTACATTTCCGCTACCTCTCTAAGATCTCACTCTGGGAAATATTTTATGAGATTGTTATATGTTTTATGGCTACGTGTCTAAGGTAGTGTAAGTCTAGTGATAAGTGCATAAAACAAACACAACTGTCACTCAATGAAATTGAATTAAGTATGACTGTTGTTACGTTCATATACTTATATTACAATTTTAATTTCCTGTCCCTCAAATCTTTTGGGGCAGGAATGGTTAAAAATCAAGAGAACTGTATTTACATCTAAGAAATAAATAAGGAGGATTCTGTGTCCATAACTTGATAATAAACAAGTGTCACTGTAGGTGTAGAACACAGACTGATGTAATATTGTCTAAACGTGATAGTCAATGGTGTGAGGGACTATTTTTGTCATCACGCCCTCAATAATGAATGTTCAAGTGTGGAAAATTTTAGTAAATGAATTGTCAGAGCCCACTTAAAGGGACTTCACCTGATGTTCTATCTGAAGTAGATTACAGTAGATCATACAAATTCAGCATAAGAGTTTTCTTCAGGCTATCAAATGCAGCATACAGCTTTGCTGAGGCATTGACTGTCCTCAAATTATATCTTCAACAGGTTTCCTGCCACCAACTGGTAACAGGCAATATAACCCTGAAAAAGAGGAACATCCCCATCTTTTTATATGCTGGCTATAATAATTCCACAACTCATCAACACTATCATTATTTGTGGTCAGTCTCGTCTGCAAACAGTTGCACTAGCCCCTATTTTATTTGACTTCACTCCGTACTGTGTTTACATTCTTCTTCCATATGGCTGCAACGCCACTGTCACTTTAAACATTGATTTTCTTCCATAAAATCAGATAGGTATACAGTTTTCTTCTGTTAACCTGTTAATTCTTTTGTACAATCATTTTAAGTATGTTTTCAGGCGTCATTTGAATACTGTGACACTGCAGAAGACTGCCAGTAGCTTTCTGGACTTACAGTCGTAATGTTTTTATGGCAATATTCAATCACAATTTAATTTCGTTTCTCTATAAGTCTGCTTAGGCATGCTTGCTAGGATGTCGTAATTCGTTTCCTATGGCAATGTCGCTGTTGCTGTCTATTTTGCATATATGTTTAAAGACATCAACCTGTTAATTATTTTGACAGTCTAAGAAAGGGAACTGGTGATTTACGTTAGTGACAGGTTTGATTGCTGGTTATCTTTCCTTGTCCTATGATGACTGTTCGTCTTGTTTTAGTTTCGCTCAGGTCTGTGCCATCTCTGGGCATGCGCAGGTTTTGGCGCGAGACCGGGGAACTTCTGTCTTGTAGAGTGTACCCTGGGCGTTCTGATCGGAGAGAGGTCCGATAAGTTTTCCTAGCCATTTTTCGGGGATTTGGAAGTTCTTTGTATGACTAAGATGTCATCTTTCCTTCCCCAAGTGAATTCTATATGCCAGGAATGGCAGTGTAGTGTTTTGTGTTATATCGGATTCTGAAATAAGGTAATAAAGTCAATTTTACTACACTTCGATTACCTTTAGAAGCCATGATGAACAGAGCTCACAGCTGACTTATTACATAGAGCTCCATCTTGGGTTCTGGAGAACGGGATTAAGACCAAGTTGTCTTTTGTACCTTAGAAGCCCAGAGGAAAGTTATTTACTGGAGTATCCCGCCATTCAGACGGTGGGAGTGGCAGGAATTGGTACACAAATATATATATAACACTATAAGGTACTGATATGTGAGGCCCGCTACTTGCGGCCTAATGATATCGCCATAAAGGTCCGTTGTCACGGTCTTTGTTCTTCAGGAGAAGAAATGTCTGGTATGAGAAGCCAGCAGAAGTCTTAGCCTTTTGGCTACATACATCTGTAATTATGCAAGTGCTTACCATCATAATATGTTCCATTGTATTAATTTTATCTCCCCTTCCTAAACTATCATTAACCAATCAAACAAGTCAAGCAAATTTGACTGTTCAAAAACGCGTCCCGAAAATGTAACTTCAGAAGACTTTCAAAATTGAGCAGTTTCTCAGTGTGTCTGTCTGTCTGTCTCAAGTTTTATTTGCTACTATATCTCTGTTATTATTGGGTCGACTTCAATTTTTAAAAGTGATTCTTAAACTGCCCTTTTGCCTCTATCATCCTGTCTAGTTTTCATCTAACTCTTCTTCATCGTTTTCATCTATGTAATTTTTCTCTCTATTTATTCTGAACAAAATACTTTTCTATAAGGCAAGATAATTTATTATAGGGAATAGTATGGTATTTTTATACACAATATTATCACTATAATTCAAAACATCCATTTTATTTACCCTCTTTATGTATGAAGAAATAAGTTATCTAAGTTTCTCTCTTTCCCCCTCCTATCTTCACAAATGTGGTTTTAGTTTCATTTTCAAACGCATAAGTTAGTCTTGATTCTTTTTCATTTTAACCCCCCCCCCCCCTTTTCCCTCTCTCCCTTTCTCAAGACGAGGTAACATGTTGTTTTTTTTTCTTCTGCCAACTTTCCGGCTTTCGTCATAAAATATTGGGAAGAGAAACGCGAGCTGCGAGTGTGTTTGGGGGATGGGACTCAATACGCTTGGTCTTTGCAAATTCAAATCTTGTGCCAATCGTGGACTGTTCGGATAGGCAATGGCCTTGGTGCAAAATTTCAAACATTGTAGTTATTTATAGTTACAACCTTCACTAAATAATAGGGCGGGTGTGTATGCGGTTTTGGGGAGGGGTAACCTTTTTCAAACTGATGTAGTAGAAAAGTCAAATATTGTCCAATTCTTAGCAGACGTTGGACCTTGCCCTTGGCAATTTTCAAATATAGTAGGAGTGGTTATAGGCGGAAAATTTACGTTACTAAATTTTTGAATCGGGAAAATGTGAGCGGGGGGTAACACGGAGCTATTTCACTACAGAAAGTCGCTGTATTGTGACGTTTGTTTCATATAAAGTTATTGGATAACATGAAGAACTAAAAATTACTAATAGCAAGTGATTTTACAATTATCCTGTATAATAACATCAATCAATACCCTTTAGCTCCCCGAGGAGCATAGGCATTTAACAAACAAATGCCAAGTCTTCCTGTCCTGTGCCATCCACTAGAGCCCTTTCCATGTTTTCCTCATCATTTTCACATCTGTATCCAGCTCTCTTCTTCATGTGTTTTTTTGGTCTACCTCTGCCTCTCTTTCCTTGTGGATTCAAGAACAACGACTGCCTTGTAATGCTATCAACAAGTTTCCTCAATTTGTGTCCTATCCATCGCCAGCGTCTTCTTCTCAACTCTTGTTCCACTGGCACTTGTCTGGTTCTTGTTATCAATTCCACATTTGTGACTTTGTCATACCGTTTCAGTCCTTCTATTCTACGCAAGCACCCGTTTATAAAAGTCTGTAGCTTTTTGGTTGTTGTTTTTGTTGTTCTCCATGTCTCAGAACCATACAATAGGACTGACTTGACATTTGAGTTGAAGATTCTTATTTTCCTGTTGGATCCGATTTTTCTTGACCTCCATATATTTCCCAATGCAATGAAAGCTCCTCTTGCTTTTTGTATTCTTATTTTTATATCACTGTCTGTCCCTCCAACTTTGTCTATATTCTTCTTCTTCTTAAATCCTTAGCCGCCGACCGCCAAAGCAGTCAGTGGCCATTGCGCCTGGTGGCGTCTTGTAGGGCAGCAACAAATTGATTCCACTTTGCTCGGTCGGTGGCCATCCTTCGTATAGTGCCCCAACTCTGGTTCATTCTTTGCATCTCAGCCTCCACAGTCCTCCACCAAGATGTTTTCTGCCGACCTCTCTTTCGTTTTTCTCATTTCTGCTGTGACCTGTTTTAGTTTACCCGTCTCGTTCATTGTCCTGACATTCCAAAATCCTATTCTTGTTTCATGTTTTGTGGTCAGGACGTCCATTTTGGTGTCAGTGGCTTCCTTTCGGATTTCACCACTGACAGTCATACGAGCCTCAGACTCCGGATGTCCGTCCCGCAGCAAAGTTTGTTCATTTGTTGTCGTTTCTTTTTACATTGACATGTGCGTCAGCCCTATGGTAAAACTTCCAACCTGGAGGACCAGATATTGACACCAGTGATGGCAGTTTGTCTATATTACTGCCAAGATATGTATACGTTTCTACATTTTTAGTGGTGTTTCTTCAAGTTCAACATTGTTATCATTTCTTGCATTTATTCTCATAATATTTTTCTTTCCCTGTGTGTTTTCGAGCCCACTTGTTGTGAGTTTTCATCGAGAATTTTCATTTTCTCTTGCATGTGATTATGGTTATGGGACATAAGAGCCAAGTCATCCGCAAAATCCAGATCATCAAGCTGTTTAGGCAGATTCCACTGGATTCCATTTCTGTTGCGTATAATCACATGTTTTGTTACAAATACGTTGTTAGCAATAATCTAAAGAGCATGTCGTAAAGTTCCCGGGGGTCTTTGAAGAGACAAAGACATAATAAAACCACTGCACATTCAGACATGTCGTTGAAGCGACTAATACGAGGTCGTGAATGAGGATGGTAACTTCATCACGTGAAACAAATTGCTTCAAGAACCACCGCTGCCATAGTATCCCATGCTATACGAGGAGCACAAAAGAGAATGTATATTGTCACAGCGTGGTCAACAGCTGTGGACTGTATGTGCTCCACAGGGATCAGGTACGGAATGTCAGTCGTGTCATAAGAGTTGGCCAATAGAGTGTTGTGAACTCGACGACACGAAACTGCGTGGTTCAGCAGGTCAGGGGAGAATGTAAGGGGGGTTCTGATTGGTGGAAAGGAGCAACAGGAGAATAAGCAGCTGAGGGCTGTCACCTCAGGGGCGCATTCCCATAGTCAGTTATGACTGAAGGGGCTATTATTATATATTATTTTAATTGGTGGAGAAGAAAAAGGGAGATCTGAGGTGGACAGGGGAGTGCACGGGAAAGCATGGCGATGTGGGATGGCGAAAGTGGATGAATATATTGTGATTCTTCTTCCTTGATCCTTAGCCAACGACCGTCAAAGCAGTCAGTGGCCATCACACCTAGTGGCATCTTGTATGGCAACAACAAATTGATTCCACTTTGCTCGATCGGCGGCCATCCCTCGTACAGTGCCCTAACTCTGGTTCATTCTTTGCATCTCAGCCTCTACAGTCCTCCGCCAGGTTGTTTTTGGTCGGCCTTTCTTTCGTTTTCCTTCAGAGGTCCAAAGCATAGCTGTTCTTGTGATGGCATCGGGGTCTCTTCTGAGGACATGGCCAACCCAGCTCCAGCGTCTGCCAGCTATGACGGTGTGCATGTCCTCTTGCTTGCTCCGAGTATATTGTGATGGATGCCTGTAATTGTCTAGTAAAAAAAAAAGGTAAAGGAACCCGTTACACGCCCATTTAGGCATATTGGGAATATGGTGTTAGGCCCATATTATCTTGACCGTCGGCACACGAGGGGTGATGTGGTCGGCATCACGCCGGCCGCCTTAACCTTCCCAGAGTAGCTCTGGTACCCATTTGGGGCTGGGTCGACCCAGGAGCCGTTTGTGGCCTAAAAATTTTTCCGCCTCATCTGGGGATCGAACCATAGACCACTGCGCTAGGAAGCCAGTGCACTAACCACTATGCTACCGCGGCTCCGTAATTGTCTAGTGCGACAGCGTATTTATTTGTGCTGATATTATGTATTCACTCATCTGGGATTTTCATGAAGGTTATGCACTTCGCTTACTGTATATTATTGTAACTTCGTGTTCATAGTTTTCTACAGAGATTGGAATATTACTCGAGTTTGTTATTACCTTAAGGTGTCCAAAGATGAAGCACTTAACATTTAAAGTGTTCTCCCCTTAGATGTACGAGTCTATATTTAGAGTTTACTCTTTCCCTCATTGTCTTGTTTATTATCTAGACACATGAGTGTTTTATTTAAAACAAGCTGTGTCAATGATGATGTTGCAGATTTTATAACGTTTATTTAAGCTGAAGTTTGTGAAGTCAGTGTTATCAATAAAACATCATCTTATCAAACAGATTCTAAAAACATGCAAACGCACTTAACTCAACGTGTAGAAAATACAACTTGAAGATCGACACACCAAAGACAGAAACTATGAAGATTAGCAGATCGCCGGGTCCACTTAACATACATGTCAACAATATCAGACATAACCAGGTTCCAGAGTTCAAATACCTAAGAAACATTTTCTTGCTAAAAATAGAAAATGTGAAAGAGAAATTGAAATAAGAGGTGAAAAAAACCAGTGCAGTGACCTACTGTTACCACTAATCAAACATCTGAACATCTGTATGGACACTTAACGACAACCGATAACTAATATATTCTTACCAACTCTTTGCTATCAGTGCCAAACAGTATCCCTTACCCAAGCCCAAGAGAGTAAAATCACATCCTGTTAGATAAGATATTTTGACAAGTGCCATTGGTGTTGCTAGGAGAGACCGGGTGAGATGTGATGACTTCAGAGGAATTGTTGGAGCTGCATCCTGCATCAGGAATATGGAGATACGGAAGATTAAGTGGTTTAGCCAACTCATGAGGATGGCGGCCGATAAACTACCACTACACGCCTACAACAGCAGAAACAAATTTGTATTGCTCCATTTTCTTAAAACGTGATTTATACCTACTTACTTAGTCGTTCTCTTCTACCGTGAGGTGTACAGGTTTGGAAGAGAGAGCGTCATACTGTTCTATCGACTTTCTTCCTCCTGGCGTGGTTCCATTCTAGTCCTCGGTCCTTCAAAGATTGTCTAATGTTGTCCTCCCAGCGGACTTTAGGTCGTCCTGGAGGTCTGGATCCCTGGCTCTTTGTTTCCCACGCTTGCCATGGTAGCCGATCTTCTCCCATTCTGCAGACATGGCCAAATCATCCCAGTTGGGACTGTTCTTCTTGGATCTGCAAAGGTTGGGTTTTTAGGCCTTGACTTATTGTCTAGTTGCTGACCATGTCTCTTCTTGTTACTTCAACCACCTTCCTCAGATACCTCATTTCTGCTTCCCACACCTAAGCCTACCTTGCCGTTGGTTGGAGAGCTTGAGTGCCCCAATGATCCCGCGAGCTATGCCGGCTGGAGTTTTACTCCTGGCAGGGTCACCAAAGCCGGACAGGTCGTTGGTGAGGGCCAGAAAAAAGGGCTTTGGAGTAGGTGGAACCCTATAGGTGAAGATGCAGAACCCACCGGCGAGTGTTACAAGCTCCGGTCTGCACCAATCCTCCCCCACTTCATGGGTTAAATGCTTTCTTGCCTCATTATCCACTGTTTGTCTCCTATCCAATAATCCCATTGGATGACGAAGAGATGCAGGCCAGCGGACATTGCGCCTTTGTCCCTGTGTGACAGTCTCTTATTTGACGGGGAACGCCAGATATACCATCACTGCAGAAGGGTTGGCAAAGCTGACTGAAGAATGATGAATTAGCTGACCCTGATGTATATGCTATACTTCTGGCAGGACGTGACCATCCTGAGATACTGATACACTGGACTGTCTCCCATACCACCCCCTCCCTAAAATCATGTACACATCTCAAAGACAACAGACTCTATACGAGCTCGGGTGTCGCCTCGGTTATCAAGACCCGCGCTGAACTTCGGTACCCTGGGAGGGCAATGAAAAGTATACTACCAGGAATACACATAACACAGACACACTACGTATCCTCCAACTCAACATATCAGGAATCCAAAACAAAACACTAGAACTAACCAAGCTTATACTGGACCTTAAAATCGATGTTGCAGTTATCCAAGAAGCAATGCTACCAAAAGACACCTCCTTCCATATCACAGGCTATACTGTGTACCAGTGCAGGTGTATAAAATGTCAAGGATTAGTGACACTTATCCGGAATGACACTCAGGCTGAGATTTCCGCTCTTGAGACCAATGACGAAACAGATCTACAGGAAGTGATAGTCTGGAGGGGTGGACATCCGTTGAAAATCATTAACATTTAAAACCCACCAAAAACACCTTGCTCTGAAGAATTTCCAGACCACAGTCTTGAGAAGAATGATCATTGCTGGTGACATGAATGGTCATTCACCTCTGTGGGGATACACAGACAGGAACCCAACAGGAGTAGCTATAGAAGAACTCACTACCGCTACCAGACTCATCCTGCTGCAGAATGCTCACTGTCGCATAGAGATTTATGATCAATAAATTTTCTGTATTCTTTTCTTTTCTACCCGTGTCCTCTACTTTATTATCGCTCTTTTATCCTTTTCCTGTTTTTTCGCATTCGTTCGTTTGCGACAAATATTATTTTCCCATTCTGACTTTGCCGTTTCTTTTCTCAGACTAGTAACGCATGGTATTACGTCATATGTCAGTCCCCGGGATGTGAGCGAATAGTGTGTAAAGTCGTCTCGATAGACACGGGATGGCAGACATATCGTCTAACATTTTTATCTGACATGGCGCTCTACGGTTAAATTTCTAGGTGTTAAGTGTGAGAATTCGCCTAGTCAGACATGATAGCAGACATATCGTCTACATTTCCACATGACACAACGCCTCTTCGGCCAGTTTCTTGGCCTGAGGTGTGGAAAGCGCCAGACAAGCATCGCTCAGAACGGCCACATGTCGTGTGAGGTGTTAAGACGCGTTTTGGCAGGTTACGGCAGGGTCTGAGTTAATGTGAAGTGTTAGGAGAGGGGGAGATACCGGTGCTACTTCGGATTTCGAAATAACGGGGGATCCTTTGTATGTTTAAGATATATCTACCCGAGAGAGTTTTAGACTAGTCGTTCATACTCCTAAATCTGCAGTAGACAGATCACTCGTGCTAGAAAATATCTTGTATATTGCAAAGTTCTGAGTTTCTTGGCAACATTTTGCCGAGTTCTAGACTACCATTATATTGAAGGATTCTAGTTCGTGTTATTAATCTGTAGTTCTGTGTGGAGGTAAATATATATATATATATATATATATATACATATATATATATATACATATATATATATATATATATATATCTATATATATATATATATATATATATATATATATATATATATATATATATATATATATATATATATATATACATATATATACATATATACATATATACATATATACATATACATATACATATACATATACATATATATATATATATATATATATATATATGTATATATATATATATATATATATATATATATATATATATATATATATATATATATATATATATATATTTAATAGAATTGAGTGTTTTAGTGATAAATCGCTTATTTCATTTTACTAGTTAGATTTCTGTGCAGAAGAAAGTAATTTAAAAAGTCGGTTAGATTCTCTAGTCGACGTGTTTCAGTGGATAGCAGAATAGATTATAATTTCTAGCTTAAACTCATTCGGCTTTTAATGTATTTTATTATATAGCTAATAATTAGTCGAGAATATTTTAAACTAACTTATAACTGCACTGATTCATCTTTGAGTTGACGAAATACGTATGTATTTCTAGTTCATGGTGATTGATTTTATGAATATAACTTATTTCACGGGAATTTTAAACGATAAGACAAGCGAGATTCATCAGTGAAGACAACTTGACTCCATTGTTGCCTTGTCCATCGGATGTGCTCGCGAAACAAAGCAACACGGAATCTGGGATGAGCAGGAGTAAAAGGGATTATGACTGCAGGACGTCGAGCAGCCAGTTCAAATTCATGCAAAATGGTGCTTTGTGTGACATTAACGTTTACAGTTTGTCTTAGCTGACATCTTAGAGTGGAACAAGTCACTGTTCGATGGCGCAGGGCTGACAACAAGAGGTACCGGTCATCATGTCTTTTGGTGGATCTAGGGTGACCTGGCCGGTGGCGATCCTCCACACTTCCTGTGGCCTGAAATCTCTCCAAAATTCTGTGGATAGTAGAGTGTGACACTGCAAGCCGTCTAGTAACCTCACGGACAGATAAACCACTTTCAACCCACGCTATAGCCCTCATTCTTTTTAAGGTGTCAAAACTTCTTCTCGGTGGCATGAATTTTGCAAATGATGAAACTACCCTAAGTCTGCTGATTGTAAAACAAATTAAGAGTGAACTCTGTTCACGAAGAGTCGCCATTGCACGTGGAATGTCAATCAGCACCATAACTTCACCTGTTTGGTTGTACGGAAGTTTGAAATAAAAAACAGATTAAAAATGTGAATTTATGGTCAGCAAACCAATTTGCACGTGATCACCATGGTTGTCGGTGAGTTATTTTTATGCTTAACGTGCATAGAGGACTGTCAGAGGAAGATATTGCACCAACTTTTGCTAAAAACTTCCTTCATTTAAAATTCTATGCGCTTATATAAAAGTGTATTGAAAATAATAGGGTGGCCCTTTTGACGAGTAGTATATTTTTACATGATTTGCGAACTGCACCTCTTGCCAGTGTTTACCAGCTTTCTGATCCCGATGACGCCATTGCCCATTGGACACGTATCTTTCTTTGTGTGTTTGATAACCACGCACCAAATAAAGAAATTCGTGTGAAACGACAGGTCAAATCTCCTTGGATCACACAAGCAGTGCTAGACGCCATGAGGCAGAGAGATCAAGCTCACAAAAACAAGGACTTTAACATATACATAGCACAGAGGAACAACGTGCAATATTTAATTCGTAGAGAAAAACAAAATTACTTTAAAAATTTAGTTCAGAGCAAAACAAACAGTAAAGATATATGGAAAGCAATCAACACCTTAGCGAACAAGCGAAATCTTCCAGTCTCGTCAAGCCCTAATACTTCATTTACTTGCACAGACTTCAGCAATTACCTTCAGGCAGAAATAAACAGTCTTAAATCTACAATACCAAATTCACTTTGTGACTTAGGCAGGCTGTCAGTATTTTGTAAGAACAAATGTACCAACACAATCCCATCCAACATTCCGTTTATGACAGTTAATGAAGTGTATAACTATCTTCTAGGACTTAAAGATAATAACTCATCAGGACTTGACGGAGTCAGTAATCGAATACTGCGTTATGCGGCTCCAGCTATTAGTGATTCGCTTACATACATATACAATCAATGTATCGCACGGAGTTACTTTCCGTGGCACTTTAAATTTGCTAAGGTATATCCTCTCTAAAAACCTGGCTCTTCCGAGTGTTTCCCCGAAAATAAGACCGGGTCTTATATTAATTTTTGATTCAAAAAATGCACTAGGGCTTATTTTCGGGGTAGGGCTTATATTAAAAGATACAAAAATCTACATTTATTCATGTACAAAATTCTACATTTATTCAAATACAGTCATGTCATCTTCTTCTGGAACATCGTCATAACTCTCCACATCCCGAATTTCGGCCTGGATTTCTTGCGACTCCATTTCCTGTAGAACCATTGGCCCCATTCTCTCATGTCCAGTAATGATTTCCCTAAATGAGCATTTCTTGTCCATGTAGCCTGCTCGTAGTGCATTGGTAACACAGCTGTCAGTGATTTTATCCAATGAATTCTTCACCCAAGTCACGAACTCCTGCAAACTAGGCTTCACAAAGTTTCCACGCTGATTTCTCTCCATTCTATTTTCAATGTAGTCGTTGATTTCTATGCGCAAATGGTCCTTGAATGTCTTGTTTATTGCAATATCAATAGTCTGGAGATAAGTAGTCATTCCTGCGGGAATCATTATTTGATCTGTTCTTCTCTCTGCAAGGACGTTCTTCATGTCTTTAGCTCGGTGAGGGCTGGCTGAATCCCAGACTAGCAGACCTCGTTGACCACCTCGCAAAACAAGAGGCAGCATTAAATCGACCCACTTCCTTATACGTACTGCTTGTGTGCACCAGGCTTTTTCGGTTTCAAGAACATAAATGCCTGAAACACATTCAATGTCATCTTTCTTACCCTTGGTGATGATTAGAGGTGGGGCTTTCCTTCCATCCAGATAAACTGCCAAAATACAGGTAGCACGTGCACTTTCGTAACCAGTGGCCGAAATGTAGATTGACGAGGCACCCGTCTGATCAATTGTCGTTTGAGATCATAGGCCCATAAACACTGCAGTTTTATCCATGGCAATCATGTTGGAGAGTTGGTATTTAGAAAAGTCGATTCCATCAACAAAGTACTTAAATGCAAGTGCACGTTTAATAACTTCAGTATCTTCCAGCTTGAACAGTGTTGTCGATTTTCTTAGAGACAGTTTATATCGCTGAAGAAAACCATCCAGCCAGTGTTGTGATGCTTTGAATTCTTCTGGGGATATTTCTAAATGTGGTTCCATTGCAAGGGCAAATGCTTGAATATCAGCCCTGCGCACAACGAAAGTCTTTGCTCTCCTGTCAGCAATCCATTCACAGATGATGTCTTCCAGTTCAGAAAATAATGGTTGCCGACCTGATCCACACTTGCGCTTCTTAGCATTTCCTTCTTCCACCTGTTGACTGAGGTTATCGTACTCTGCTCGCCATTTTCGGACTATTCGGAGATCAAGTTTCTTCTCTTTGCAGAAAGCCGTAAGATTCTTGCCCCGGGAGTCTTCGACGATTCCTTTCTTGTAATCGACGGAATAGCTCTTTCTTTTTGCACTTATCTTGTCTGGGTGTCAAAATATTATTCCCTTAAGTCTACCATTAAATCAAGTGTTAATTGAAGACTTACGAAACAGGTGTGGCAACAAAAGTTATGAGACTTAAGAACGATGGCACACACAAAAGCGACAAGAAATTGCTGGCGCCAAAATTCTGCTTCTTTATTTCACGCGAGTGACGTATTGAATTATGAACCACATCCGTTCATTATCAAGTGCGCACTAGTGGCGTCTGTACTCCGACTGGCCATTCGGCAACAAGTCTCTCATTCTAGCTGACGAAATGCACTAGGGCTTATTTTCGGGGAAATGCACTAGGGCTTATTTTCGGAGTAGGGCACTAGGGCTTTTTTTCGGGGTAGGGCTTATATTGAAAGCATCCTGAAAAATCGTGCTAGGGCTTATTTTCGGGGTAGGTCTTATTTTCGGGGAAACACGGTAATAACCTTGGTAACTATAGGCTAATCTCCTTAATATCATCGCTATCCAAACCACTAGAAAAACACAAACATAAAATAACACTACAACACCTAGTTAACAACGGCTTGCTAATTGATAGTCTGTCGGGGTTTAGACCTAAACATTTATGCCACACAGCTCTAACTAAGATGATCGACAACTGGCACTTAAATATTAATAACGATAACATATGTGGGGCAGTTTTTGTAGACTTTAAAAAAGCATTTGATATGATAGATAACGTTATTTTAATTAGAAAGCTAGAAACATAGAAACATCAAAGGTAAACCTTCAACTAGTGACGATAATTAAATCATTCCTGTCAGACAGAAAACAAACATGTAGTTTCTTACAATAACTCTTGCTCAAACCCAACCGTAAAAAATACCGGCGTTCCTCAGTGCTCTATTCTTGGGCCTCTACTTTTTGCCATATACATTAATGACCTTCCACTACACGCCGAACACGCATCCTGTGACCTATTTGCTGATGACTGTACTGTCTACACGAGTGTTACAAGTTGCAACACACTCGAACTATCGTTACAAAAAGATACAGACAATCTGATTAAGTGGAGCATCGGAAATCGTATGCTAATTAATATAATTAAAACAAAGTGCATGTTAATATCAAATAGACAAAAATTACAAAATTCAGAGAAAACAACACTTCAGATCTATATTGGTACCTCACCAATTGAAAACGTTAATGAACATAAAACCCTAGGAATAGTCGTTGACCAGCGTCTAAATTGGAAGTCACATGTTCATACACTGACCAAGCAAACGGCACAGAAAGTTTACCAGTTAGCAAAAAATCAAACATTTCCTAGATGAAGATGCACGAAAATTGTTCTATATATCTCACATACAACAAACATTGACTATTGCTCCACAATCTGGCATGGTTGTTCTATGTCCAACACAAAAAAACTCCATTCACTACAAAAGTGTACAGTGCGTCTAGTTTCTGACAACTGCCAAACACAGTGTGAAGATCTATATTAAAGATCTCAAAATACTGGTTGAATGAGCAAAGACCATCTTAATAAACGGACATTTCCATTTTTTGCCTGAGCCAAAAATACCAATGGCTGATGGTCCGATTGCACCATGAATGTTCTACAATATAGATAGATCTGGAACTTCTTGACCGCCCAGACTAAAGCCAAACATTCTTTTTCAATAATTGAGTACTTTTGTTCCGCTCTGTTTAATTTGCGACTGACATAAGCAACTGGGTTTAATTCCCCATCTGGTGAAGAGGTCCTTTGTAACAAAGTGGCTCCCAAGCCCACATTACTAGCGTCCGTTCTTACCACGAATTCCTGACTCAAATCAGGTAATTTCACTATAGGCTTGCTGGTGAGTTTTTCCTTTAACTCATTATATGCCAATTCACATTCTGCCGACCATTCAATTTTATCCGGTTTTCCCTTGCGAGTTAAATCAGTCAGAGGAGCACACACAGAGTTAAAATTTTTAATGTACTTTTGATAAAAGCCACAAAGTGACACAAAGGATCGCACATCCTTTTTGTCTGTGGTTTGGGGCTCTCTGCAATTTCTCCATGTTCTTGAGGTCAGGGATCATGCTACCCTGATGTACAGTATGTCCCAAGAATTCTAATTCCTTGCATCCAATACAACATTTTGTTGGTCTAGCAGTTAAGTTTGCCTCTCTGAGTCTATCAAATAGCATATTCAAAAAGTTAACGTGTTCTTCAAAGGTTTCCGTAGCGATGAGGATATCATCCATGAAATTTGTTATACATGGGTTTTTCAGTGGATCCAACAGTTTTCGCATCATTCTGGAAAACACACTCGGCGCATTTTTCAATCCAAATGGTAACATGTTAAACTCATAGTGCCCTTCCGAGGTGCTAAACGCTAAATAAAGTCGAATCTCAGGCTTCACTGGAATTTGGTAATATCCCTTGCTGAGATCTACCTTGGAAAAATATTTTGCCGTATTCAACTGGGCAAATAGTTGGTTAGTATCAGGTAATGGATCCACCTGACTTTCTGTGACAGCATTCAGTTTCCTGTAATCTATGCACAGTCTATGTTCCCCAGAGGGTTTCCTCAACAATACCACACTGGAGCTATACGGAGATTCACTGTGAGAAATAATCCCTTCTTGTAACAGATAATCTATCTCCTCTTTCAAAGCTTTCTCTTTTGCGAATGGGATAGCATAGGCTCTCATACAGATGGGTGTTGGGTCTAGTAGTTTCATGTCATATTCCAACAAGTTGGTGTGCCCCGGTTTATCCGTTAACACGTCTGTATGATTTTCCAGAACCTTTTGAATTTTCTCCCTCTGCCCTGTTGTCAAATGTTTACTGATTTTTTTACCTGTGCAGGCGTTTCACAGGGTTTCAGTGGGTATTCATAAGAGATGTGAGGTTCATTCTTCATCTCAGTGCCTATGGCAAGTTGTTCCTTCTACATGGTTTATATCGTTGTATTTCTTTAGAAGGTTCACGTGATAGACTGTTTCCTTTCCTTTCTTGTCTATCTTGTAGTTAGTTCTGGATACCTTTTCCAAAACTGTGTATGGACCTTGCCATCCAATTTGAAGTTTGTTGCTGCTGCCGGGTAATAGAAGAAGCACCTTCTCCTCCACAGCTAGCTCCCTATCCTTCGCTTTCTTATTGAAATATGCAGCATGTTTCTTCCTGGCTTGTCTTAGGTTATCATTTGCGAGTTTCCATTCAGTTTTTAAACGAGTGGTCAGTTCGTTCACATACTGATATGATGAGGGTACATTCTCTTCTGCCTTCTCATCTGTCCATGTCCTCAATAAGGCTTCCAATGGACCGTTTATTGGTCTGCCAAATAGCAGTGTTGCTGGCGCCATTTCAGTCGAATTATGTGGGACTTCCCGATAAGCAAACAAGGCAGCGGGTAAGTATTGATCCCACGTGTCAGGTTTCTCATGTGCCAACTTTCTCAGGATGGAGATAAGTGTCCCGTTGAACCTTTCCACCTGGCCGTTCCCTTGGGGGTGATACGGACTACAATGAAAGTGCCTGGCATGGAAGATATAGAAAACTTCCTCAGTTAGTCTCCCCTTGAACTGTGATCCATTATCAGTCTAGATTTGGTGGGGAAAACCTAACCTCGTGAATATTGTGAGTAGTGCCTCTGCCACATGTTTCGAGTCGATTGATGACAGGGCTACCGCCTCTCCCCACATAGATCAAGTGTCCACCAGAGTAAGGATGTAACTGTTCCTCCTCTTGGTACGCGTGAGAGTTCCCACAATATCCACGGCAACTCTTTCAAAAGGGGTTCCCACGATTGGCATCTCCCGTAAAGTTGCAGGTGCAGTCCAATGCTTTGGAGCTTCCCTTTGGCATTCTGAGCAGGATTTGACATATCTCTTTATATCTTCCGTTATCCCTGGCCAGAAGTAATGACAAGCTATACGCTGTCCTGTGGCGCTGATCCCCATATGACTACTGAAGGGTACAGTATGTCCTAACTCCATCACCTTTTCCCTATATGAAGTGAAAGTACCAGCTGTCTATGAACATTTGAACCAGTTCCAGCCTTCCTATACATTAGTTTATTCTTCATATAAAAATATCCTTTGTTTGGAGGGGTATGGCATTTTGGGAGTTTCTTGAAACACGGCCTTAGTGACTTATCCTCAGCCTGTGCTTTCCTCATCTCCTCTGGATGAGTATTTATTGGGTTTCCTCCTCCTTCTTTGACTGTGACCTGGTCTGTACTGCTGCCATGATCACTGGTCTTTTGGGATTTCCAAGAACACATATTTACACCCAAGCATCAGAGGGTAAATTGGTTCGTTTATCACTGCTGCCTTAATTACTCCTTCCAAATAGCGAGTTTTTACACTTATTCTGGCAATGGGAAGTGTCATGGTTGCTACCTCCTTGGTTGCGCCTTGTATTTCCACGGTTTCTGTGGTATATTGATCTGGGTGCACCAGGTGAGAACTCCCGACTGAGTCAAAATCCAGTCCAGTATCATAAAGGCACATTATGGTGGCCCCAATGCATGCTACTTCTTCACAAACAGGGGGATGATAAGGTTCCTGCTGTCCAGTAGGTTTTTCCATTTTTCCCTGGTTTCCTGTTTTCATACATGCAGCGTGATAAGGATGTTTCTTCTTACAGTCCCTGGTGTTATGATTGTCCCTCTTGCAAAAACTACACCATCTTCCTTCGGGTCTGTAAGGTTTTCTATCATTGAATTGCGGGTTTCTATTTCTTGGGTCAAACCTTGGCCTATCATAATTATGTTTACCTCTATTACCTTGCTCTCTACTTCAAATTTATTCGGGTTTTGGGGGGCTTTATTATTATCTACCTGTTTCCTTTTTGCTCCTGCTATTTCTGCCTGGGCTGCCTGATACCTCTCAGCAACATTGAGCACCTCCCCCAACCTCTCTGCACCTTGTTCCATGAGAAATTTTCTCAGGTCTGGAGCCATGGACTCTCTCAGCTGCTCAATGAGGATCATTTCATTTAAATCTTGGGTTTTCCCCAGAGCAGTCCATTTCTCCAAGTAGGTTTCCAACCTTGCAGAGAATTGGTGGTAGGTCTCCCCAGACAAGAGCTTTGCATTTCTAAATCTCTTTCTATAAAACTCACCGTTCTTCTCGTACCTACCTAGAAGAGCCTGCTTTAAAATGTCATAGTCTTCCTGATCGTCCCTGTCCAATTTTGAAAACACCTCATAAGATGTTCCCCTATGCCCTTGGGATACTTTCAAACTCCATTTTTCCCTTTCCAAATCATACGTTGTAGCCAGTCTTTCAAACCTAGAGAGGAAGGACTCAATGTCATCCTCTTTTTCTACAAAGGGGTCTAAATGCAACCCCATGGCTGAGTTGGAGGCTCCCTGACTTGCAGTAGTATCAGAGGTTGATGGGCTGTTACCAATTTCTTGAGCATGGCCTTGCAATTCTAACTCTTTTAGTCGTAGCTCATGTTCTTTTTGCAATCTCCTCTCCTCCTTTTCAGCCTCTAATCTCTTTGCCTCAGCCTCCAATTCTTTTCTTCTAATTGTTTTTTTTTTTATTTCAGCCTCCCTCTCAGCCTCTAATTTCCTAGCTTCCCTAGCATCTTCTAATTGTAACTGTAATTTCCTCTCTTCCGCTAACCTCCTTTCTTCCCTCTCATTTAATTTATCACATTCTGATGTTACATACTGCACCAGAATTTGCTCATCCATTCCCATTTCCTTTGCAGTCTGCACAGCAGCAGATCTAACCTTTGCCAAGTCCACCATCTTTTCTGACATATAACTTTATAAATATTACTATGTTAATTAACAATAGACTAACTACAATAGGCACTGACACTTCACTCAAGTTTCCACCAAAATTTACTTTATTTATTTTTGCAATGGGGATTCCCTGGGTTCAATGTTACTTTAAATTTAAATCCCGGACAGGACCCCAATATATGTGGCAATGTAATGCCGGGGAGATTATAGATGGTATTTATGAAAGAAACAGATAGGTGTATGTGTCAACAGTGTGAGGTCAAGCTATGTAGAACACTGAGTCTACTAGTTGATGATAATGATGTGAGTTCTCAGGGGACCTATCGCTACCTCCCTAAGATCTCACACTGTGCTATATTTTGAAGTTTAAATGTATTTATATGGCTACGTGTCTAGGGTAATGCAAATGTAGTGATATGGTGCTCAAAAGACACACACACACACACACAAGTATAACTGTAACTCAATGAAAAGGACTTAAATAAGGCTGTTGTTAAAGTTTGAATTAATATTTTACAATTTTTAATTTCCTGGCCCTCAAAATATTTTAGGACAGGAATGGTTAAAATGAAAGGAAATGTATTCACATATAATTATAAATAGGACTCTTTGTCCATAAATGATACTAAGTGTCACTGTATGTGTATAACACAGATTACTGGAAGATTGTTCGAACTTGAGTGTCAATAGTACGAGGAGCTAGTTTCTTTATCACTCCTCAAATTATGAACGTTCAATGGTGGAAACGTATATTGAATGAAATGTACAGGTGCCCGTTTACATGGACGTATCTCGTTGTAAGATTCTAGTAGAGCACAGCAATTTTCAGCACAAGGTTTCTTCTTTGACCGTTTATATGCTGGCTTATAACACTTTCCACCACTAACTACAACCATTATCATTCTGGGGTCAGCTCGTGTGCAAAACCTTTGCACTAGCCCCTATCTTATTTGAGATCACTCAGTATTGTGTGTACATTCTGCTTCCAAAAGGCTGCTACGCCCCTGTCACTTTAACATTGCTTGTCTTCCCTACAAACATATAGATATCCAGTTGTCTTCTGGTAACCTGTAAATATTTTTTTTCAAAGCATTCTAAGTAGGTGTTCCTGTGTCATTATAACACTGTGACAATGTAAAGGACTATCATTGGCCTTTTTACTTACAGTCGTAATGGTTTCATTATGACAATATACAGATACAATTACATCTCTCTATAAAACTGCTTTAGGCATGCACTGCTATCATGTCGCAAGTGTTCTTCAATGGCAATGTCGCGCACCACAAAAGTTTTTGGCGCCCTTCTCTGGGGTTAGCCTCTTCATTATATAACAAAAGATATCAATAAACATTTCTCTTACCGCAATCAATGAAATAAATTACACAGTTCACAAGCTTGACTGGCGGCTAATGGGCATAGTTCAGACCGCCGTTGTCCAAGAGGCAAAGGCATTCAACAGCAATGCTTTGCTTTCTGCTCTCAAGCTGGCAGTGTAACATAAATTTTCAAGTGGCGTCCTACCTCTGTCTTTCTCTGCTAATATCAAGTGCATTAACCAATGAAATCACGAGTCCAAAAATTTACTCTTTTTGAAAATCCCAAATATTTGTGTACGTTTATCAATACGTTCACCAGTCTGATTTTAATATTACTGTGTAAAACTATGTGTTGCTTAGGCTGGCAAATCTTTAAAGTTACCTCTCCCTCTCCACACTAGCAGCACCCAATCCAAATGAGGCAAGCCAAATTGGCTTTTTTCAAACAACGCGTCTAGAAATGTAACTTTTAAATTGAGCGGGGATCTCAGTGTGTCCGTCCAACTGTCCAAATAAGTTCCTACTTCTTTGTTATTAATTGGGCGATTTTAATTATGAACAGTAATTATTAAACCGTCAACTGTCCCTTATCTTTCTAGATAAGTTTTATCTACTTCTTTATCGTCGTTTCCATTTTTGTACTTTTTCCTTTAATTTATGGTTTTCTTCTACTGAACCACAATATTAATAAAATATGTCTTCTAAGGTTCATCTAAGTTATTATAAGGGACTATGAAGGCTATCATATTAACAATATTAGCTCTATCCCTCAAGGCATCAATTGTAGTTTATAAAGAAAGCCATTTTCTAAATTTCTCTTTTTCCTCCTCCAGCCCTGCACAATAGTGGTTGTTAGTTTCAGTTTCCAAGTTTCAAGTTAGGCTTTGTTCTGTCACTTTAAACCACCGCCGTCCCTCTCTCGCTTGTTCAAGACGGTGCAAAAAGTCGGTTGCCGCCAACTGCCTAGCGCGGCCGTGACGAAAGGAATCTAAACCACTTCCCATAGGGGACAAGTGGGTCTAGTCCCTCCGGGCTTGGGAGCTGGGGATTGGTAGGAGGTAGGGGGGAGGCGGGCATCCGAGGGGGGGGGGGAGGGCGCACGGTCTAGGAGGAAGGCGAGGAGGTACGTCGCTGTAAGCGTCATACGGGGGCTTGTCTGCGGGGGTTCTGGGTAGGAGGGGGTATCTTAGAACCAACGTCAGACCTAGCTTAAGAACGACGACAAGAGTTATAGTGACGCTTTACCGGACCCGAGTACCTGACCAGATGGTAAGCCTGATGCCTCTAGTGCGTAGCAATAACGGATTGCATAGCTGATCCGGCATGACACCTCAGTCGTCCAGCTAACCTCATGTTCAGGGGGGGGGAGGGTGAGGCCATGCATCAGGATACCAAGACCATGCTGACCGCTACTCCTAGAGCAGCGTACTCTTCACTCATACAGGGTCTCGGGATTATGGCAAGAACGGCGTTAGCGTAATCCGGGATACACTCGTCCTCGTTCATTCTCGACTCAATAGAAGTGTCGCTCACTTACATTCCTGGACACAGCACGGGTCAGGGACACAGTGGTGGGCATGCTTCACACTCACACTATCTAATGGCACCCTGTGTCTATTCAATTTTTATCAGCTAGCGCTCATAAAGCGACCTTCATCTGAAAAACCTTTTGGCATAAAGCCACTGCACACGATGAGATGCAGCCGCTAGTCTTCCAGTCGGTACTACTTGGCAGCATATTAGTTCGAAACCACAAAAAACTTCCCAACTTCTGCATTTGACGCACATCTGCGTCAAGAGACGGGTCACAAAGGAGTTGTGAGTCAGACTGGACTCTGCGTAGAATCATAAGTGTCGATGCTGAGAGTCCAGTCAGATCGAGTGATAGAGTCGACTAGGTCGAGCATACGCGTCCAATCTCATCAGGCATGAGACATCGAGTACACAGCTAGAGGCGGCAACTACCTTAGTACAGACAAACACCTTCAGTATGAATGCAGAACATCCCCTGTCCACACTGTCCTTATAACATTCAGCCTTTGGCTCACGACATATGAGTCTCATCAGAACACCTAATCGTACCGAGCAGCCTCGATAACATTCTCGGCTACTCATGCACTCATCCCTTCGTAACACTCACTTGGATGCACAGAGTCACTTCTACATACTTTCCCACTTAAGTATCGAACGGCTTGCCAGACACCGCACACCCACACAGTCATGGGTCATCATCTGCGCTCTACCCATTGAGGTTACGAATCAGTACTATCTACACGAACCCTTCTTAATGAATCCGTACCATATCGATTCGTAAGTGTTTCATGAGACTATGTAAAGTTTTATTCTGATATTACAATTAGAGCAATAGATATTGATAGAATATTACTCTTCGTAAGTTTCGTATAATTACTACGCTAGACAAGATGGTGTATTGCTTTAAGGTGTTTCAAGAAAGATCATGCTAGCGATCAGTGGACCATGCAGGTTATTATAGAGGATCGTTTGGATACACTCTCCACATACCCTAGTTAGATCCTATATCTTCAATGCCATTCTCATGAATAAATTGTAGATTTTAGGTGAGTGCTACGCTTGTCCGGAGAGAGTAGATGAGACAGGGGAGTATCACTAATATATCTGCGGTCCCAGTCCCTCAGGGGTTATCTGTGTTGTGTCCGGCACTGACGGGGTGCGGGTGGTCATGTTGGACTTTGTTGCTAACATTGATGGTCTGGGCCTTACTGACAGGGGTGATATATATGAGTACAACAACCATGTCTCTAACGTTGTTCTCTTTCTTCTGCGCGTCATATTATTCTGAGAAGAGCGATCTACTGAACATTCAGGTTATTCTCTTTTAAAGTCTGCCTCTATTTTTTTGGGATCCAGTTTTTCTATTTTTAGTGGTTGCGCACTATGTATCTTGTTACTTGTCCTGCTAGTTTTTTAATTGAGTTAAGTCTCTAGTGTTTTGGCTGGCTATCTGTTTTTCTTTACTAAACTGCCTACCTGCTATTTACTTTAATGTTCCCTAGCATCGCTAATAGGTCTTTATATCCTGCCCTCCTACTTTTATTATCCTGCCCCTGTTTTCTTTATATCTGCCTCCTATTTCTTTATATCTGTGCCTTTTTTTCTTTATAATCCTGCCTCTTGTTTTCTTTTAATAAATCCTGCCCTCTATATTTTTAAATATCATGAGCTCAATATTATTTATATCGAGCCTCTGTTTTTTAATGTATGTCAATGCCTCCAGTTATTCCTTATTTATATTCTGCCTCAGTTTCTTTTATATCTGCCTCTGTTTTCTCTTAATATCTTGCCCTGCTGTTATCTTTATAAAATTTGTTTTTTCTTTTTTTTTTGTGTCTGCCCTCTATTTCTCTTAAAATCTGCTCCTGTTGTTTTTTTCTTTATATCTGCCATCCTGTTTTTTTTATATCCTGCCCTGTTTTTCCCTTTAATATCTGCCTCTGATTTTTAAGTGTTTATTTGTCTCTGAGTTTTTTTTATTCTGCCGTCTTATTTATATTTTGCGTCAGTTCTCTATTTTATATTGTTTGCTATCTATCTTTTTTTGTCTGCCCTCCTATTTTGTTTTGTGGTCCTGGTTTTCTATTTATTACTGTATTCACGTCCCAATCAGTACTTAACGGTCTTTTATATTTGGGCATGCGCCCTAATATTAATCTGACTATGTTGAAACGGGAACAACGCTTCGCTAAATTTTTTTTTTTTTTAAATGAGACAGCGAATGTCCACTAGCAACTGTCTGTTAACTCGCTTACCATACTATATTGGAGTCAATACTCTCATCCCTTTTAGAGCTGTTAGTATAGTTCTTGTGATAGAAACTGATTATTATATTTGCACAAACATTACACAAAACTTATGACCCATGAAATAACTGTGTAGGGAACAAGGCGTTAAGGATTTAATTTGTTTTAGTCCCTATTAACGACGAACGTGCATCACTAAAGACGACATATCAAACTTGTGAGAAGGGACGTACGGTTTTCACGAAGTGATTCAACCCCTGCCATGGAATATATACGGTCTCCCTCTCGAGTTGTTCTCTTTACTGTTTTTCAGAAGTCCAAATAACAAAATCGAGAAGTAAAATGTTATTGGTTTCTGGAGACTATTTATCTAGTGAATAATTAGGTAGACCTCGAATAATAATATTTTAATGTTCCATTCAATTCTCAACATAAGCAAATGAAACAGCTCCACTTGTGAAGCTCGGTGTATAATAAATGGTATATAAGTTTGTGAATAAGGTTTGTGGTAGCGGACTTATCTTATCTGGCTCGTAGTTTTTCCGTTCTCACATGGGAAACTTGTCAAACACATCCTTAGATCTCATCCTATCACTTCTGATTCTGATTTTTTTTTGTTTGGTCCTGTTCAGAGCTACTTCTCTTATTATATCTCACTGCCTAGGAATAAAAATACGCTGTGGGACCCTTGTGATTTGATTTGTAATATTTATTTTGCTGAGACTGTTTACAGGCCCTCATAGGTTTCCACTCCTATATATGATTACACAATTCGACGTTTATTAACATACGAATAATACCTACATTCCTCGCTACATATACTTATTCCTCATTCTTTCTATCATTTACTATAGGACACAGTAAATAGAAGGTGGACCATGTTGTCCTTGTGATTAATCAGGCCAAATGCCTAATGCTGTTATGTTAATAGTGTGAAACTGCAGAAGGTGCAGAGTAGTTGCGTTCCGGTATATGAACAGCGAGAGGGGAGAGCATTGTGAGTGGCCGGATGGTGTTGATGCGTGTGATCGCCACGGTTAACAAAGAATTTCGGGGGTCATCAGTGGTAGTGTCGTTAGCTAGTACCTCTGATCGTGAAGCAGGTATCCTTTGCATAGTAATGCTTGGTTATCAAGCTGTGCAGCAGTGAGCAATATCTTTAGGTGCGATATCGCTCTCTTTTGCGAACATTCTAGCTACTCTCGGAGCACAACGCAGAGAACAGGTAGGCGATTCGCTCACTTTGCAAATGTCCAAACATGGCATCCGTTTTCGGACAGCCAACCCTGGTTTCGAATGCCGGAAGCCTACTGCGACTCTAGAAGTTTTTTCCGTTGCAAAACCATGGCCCCTGGTTCGTTTACAGTGGATGGTCTAACACCGAGTAAGCCCTGGTGAATAAAATAGCCATAAATAGTGTGGGGTGTGATGTCTGTAGTTGTGTTATTACACGTGGTAGGCGAGAGATGCGTACTCGAGTTGCTTCATAGACTAGTCGCGAGGAGGCGGGGTTATTATACGATGTCACCCACTGAGTCCTGATATATGAAGATAGAGGGGAGGGTGTCATGACTTCCGAGTTAGGCCTCGGGTATTGTATTGTACAGCCAGGTGGAGCGCTAGTAAGACGCATACTGTACATAGGTAGCACTAACTCCATGAATCACATGGTGATCTGGTACCGATATGCAGCTATGTTGTTGCGCAGGTCGTGCTCCGAGGAGTGGGTGAATGAATAATAAATGGGGAGGAATTGTGCGTTAGTGTTGTTGTGTTCGCGGTCAGGCTGACTGTGTGTCAGGGGGTTTGTACGCGTTATCTGCGCTGCTTCTGGTATCTATCCTAGTGCAAATGTGTTAATAGTTGCGCTGCGGGGGGAAGTGGGAGCGCTAACTTCATATGGGTTACTAGATCTTATGTTCAGATATCTGCTTAACTGCTTGCAAAGCGTATTTGATCTGTTAACTTGTTACCTGAGTGGGCGGGGATAGTAGAGCATGGTTACTAGTAGCCCCCCCGTTTATGACACCTGTGAAATACTTGTACCTGGTATTTTTTCTATTCTAGGTAGCTTAACCCAGGGTCATCTAGTGGTGGCCTGGGGTATACTCTGCGCGCTTATGGTGTATGACGATGTTTTATGTTGATATAGGGGGGGGGGGGGGGAGGCAATGGGTCCTGGATTGGATGGTATTAGAGGGTTATAATCAAATAGATCCAACCGTAATGTTTTCAAGGAAACCCCGCAAGCAATGTCAGGAAAAAATAAGAATATAGTATTAATTGTAACGTGATTTGTGGAACAAGCAAAAATGTTCATTGGCACAATAAAGTGAAGCCAGCTTATTTCTATCACCTCTTACCCAAAGTCGTAGCGTGAATTATCCAAAATACAACAGAATGAAATTTATATCCCACAGGAATAATAATATCTGACAAGGGTAAAGATACCAACTTGTCCTACCTATTAATCTAGAGAACATAACATCTTCTCTATAGGCGCTCACTTGAAAAAAACTTGTCAAAGTTAAAAAAACACCTTAGTCATGATTAATCCTCAAAGACTAAGTTCTGGTAAAAAGGTTCTCCTTGCGCGCCTCGCCTCAACGACTCCTAAACAATCTCGTCTACACAGTCCCCCTGGGTTTCGCCAGTCAATCGATGCCCAACAAGTCCCCACTCTTATAAGTACATACTGCCCACAATCTTTTCTCCCGCAGCCAATTTTTCACAACGAATGGCATTTAATTTATCACAATCAGGCAACCAAGGAGCATCTACATTTTTGCCACATACCGCGTAATCCCCTCAGTTTTCATCACTTACCGCTGCGAGACTTTTTATTCATAGCTGACAACGACTCACACATTTTATATTATCGACTTAAAGCAACGTGAAGAAAGACAGCGAAGACCCCATTACATGCAACTTTCCTCCTGCCAAGTAACTTTTTCCACTCTAATTAACACAGAGCAGCGTGCACTTAATTACCTTTTTGAGTTATGTATCTGGACAACTTTTCCCCGAAGCCGTGAAACATTAGTAGATCTTGAATACTGTAAATTTTTGTGCAGCAAATGTCCCCCTTAACTGCTTTTATAACGTTGTTTAATTCGCATTTTACTAGGGTTTTGGAGGGATAATACAAATTTGATGCAGTAACGACGTAATTAATAACAAAGTATTCCCTGATCTGGGGTCCCTCAACAAGTCCCCGGTACCACATAAAAAACACCCCACTACCCAATGCAGTGCAGACGATGCGAGCATATCTCTAACGCACCGACCATTCTTGCAGCGTGCCTTGGTCAAAACCCGTTCAATGTCCCTACACATACGTACTAAGGATAAAATATGCCCATTGGGGGCCAAACATTCATGAAGTCAATTACCAATGGACAATTTGCTGAGAAAACAGAACACTACTAAGTTTACCAGGGTAAACGCGCAGACCAGTCGATTGAGCAATCTCGAGTATTTAGTATTATATCTGCCAAATTTTCAAGAAGTCAGCAATACACTACAAGGTCCCCCCTCAGCATTGATCCTGACTAGCCAAGCCCTAAATAAAAATTTTTATCTCTCGAAGATGGTCCTTTCAATAATCTATGTGGATGCCATCACAAATTAAAAAAAGGAAAACTCTTTACAAGCATGTTCCAGTATACCAATGTGGGGAAGCCCATAATTTTCTGATCATTCAAGATCTAAGAATCCCGAATAGGACGCTCTATACCACCCATCAATCCAGACAAGTTGTCGGTTTCAGAATCGGCCTGATCAGCTATAGTATTTTGACACTACTTTAAAACTTCTTACAACATGACCAAGGTGTGCCGGATAGCCCAGTATACTTCTCCCTTTACACACTAAGCGAGGTTCACTGTGGAGCCCACTTGACTCCCAGATCCTTCTCAGGCCGTCCTCAGCCCCCCGGGGGTTTGTCCCTTGTATCGAGAGACGTCTGCAGGTCAAAAATAGACAACCACATTTTCACATTATGGGTAGGTCAACTTTAATATCCACAACTTAACTACTGCCAGCCTGATCAGGGAGCACTATGTTAGAAGTAACAAACAGGAGAGAGGACAAATGTATATCCGTTCCTTCCGTCGCACACACTGAGTAGACACCATCGCCAAAGTTACCCGCCGTCTGCCTAGCCACTTGAATATTACTGACAACTACGCTCTGACACCTCCCTATAATAGTCTCAGCCATCGCCTGTTGACACCCAGCCTCAGTCCACAGGGTCGCAAGAAGGCCGCTCACTAGTATACACACACAAAACTCAGTCGTTTTTGTGGGACTTAGATAAATTCCTTTTGTATTTTTACTGTACCGGCAAGCGTTTATTGCCCATCGATTTTCCATTGCCTCATATGCGAAGTTTGTTTATCTTCACAGCCAGCCGTGAATGGCCTTTTATCGGCAGTTTCACTCCACAAGCCCTCTTCAGTGCCCTTGGAGTTCAATCTTACGACACCGTCTAGCTCTCTCCATCCCATCAACCCCAACAGTTTTCAATAGATCATACAATTGAACTCTAAAAACAAAAAAAATTAAAAAATGCGCAGTCCCAACAAGAGCCCTCTAGCGCCCAACTTCAACAGCCATGACCCTTGTAGTGTAACTATCTCGTGTCCTCAGATAGCCGTAACGGCCGAGATCACTATATTTGGCCGCTTCTAGAACGAATGTATTTTGAACCGATGCGTCTAATAATCTCGGAAAATTCTTCAAATGGCACGGTCCCCCAGTTCAATCATTAATAGACCTGAGAGCGTTAGAAGAATGAACGAATGAAAGCACTATAATGCACGGGGGGGGGTGGGTGGGGGGGGGGGGGGGGGGGGTGTTGGGGTGGGGAGGGAGGGGGGGGGGGAGGGCGTGGTGGGGGGGGGGGCCGTGGGGGGGGGGGGGGGGGGGGGGGGGGGAAACCGTGTCTCCCGCCGATTTTCCTTGAAATTACTCTACTCTGTATATGCCCCTCGTCCAGGTAAGAGGAGTCTACCGCCATCTCCCCAGTCGTTTGCACACAATCACACCAAAGAAGAGATGGTAAAAGACGCTGCTACCTGGTTTACTACTCGGTTTGAGGGTGTGTGCTGACATTTCCTGCACTCTACATGTAAAGTATGTATATGTCTGCCTGTTGGTCTCGGCCTGGGTTTGACGTGTTATTCGCGCCTTCAATCCTTGACTAACATCTATTGTTCGCATGCAAGCATCATTTTAGTCCACTGTGAGTTATAGGCGCCAGGTGGTAAATCGCCCCTTGCCCTAAATGACACCGTTACCAATACACCTCAGAGCATGCACGTGTTTCCGTAATGGACTGCCCTCACCCCATTGGCACAGGGGGGCAACTTGCCTCAACATCCGACTCATTCCCCAGTTTCCACAAAGGTGTGGAGGCCGAGAACCGGCAATCAGTTCATACAATTGATCTTAACCACGAAGCGCGATGCCCTAATGAGGTGCCATAAATGCCTATATACATTCCCATGTCCATGTCAAGGACCTTTGTCAGTGGCACCCTTTCCCATGTAGTACCATTGGCCTTCTGTTGGACCACTGCAGGCACTGCCCTTTATTTTGCAACCTCTTTATCATTCTCAGCCTCTCGTAAATCTCATGAACAACCATAGTCTTCTTGCTCTCGCTTTTTCTGCTTGAAAATGCCCTTTGGACCACCAGCTGATGTCCTCCATGACCAAATCCCCGTCTATTCTGTCATGTGTGTATCCGATTACCTCCCTCAAGATTACCTAAGTGACTCCTCTTGGGCAGCATCAACAGCTTTTTTCTTTTCCACTCTCTTCCCATCCATCTTCCTTCCCGTTTTTCAGTGTAAAACGGCTGAATCGGACTTAACCACGTCCCAATCAAGCTGACTCCACCCTACGCGTAGCAGTCATTGCAAGCCTTGCCCTTTCCAACTTTGTACTCTTCGAAAACAACTGACTTGAGAAAGGAAGCAGAAAGTTTTTTTTATGACTTTTTTTGCAGTAAAACAGTGCTACAATCTGACAGACCTGGTGGTATCCGCTCTAGGCCACTTTTCCCTTTGAACTTGTTGACCTTTTGCTCATAATGGCTTTCGACTGTACTTGTGCATTTATTTCATATATCTTTAAGCTCGCAGTGGCCACAGCCATTTCGGTATCAAACATCGAACTGGAGGCACCAACAGTTTTGAACTTTCCCAAGATTCTGACTTTGTCCTAATGGAATCTAAGTAGCCCACTGTCTTGCCCAAATTTCTATTATGTCCCCTGTTTTTTTGCCACTGCAGCTCGAGTCCCCCCCTTCATAATTACAGCCATCGTACACCCCTGGCCCATGAACTTTTAATGCAGCGCAATCACGAGTACCAAATGACATTATGGATAGGCTTCTATGGTTCTAGGATACACCACGCTAAATCATGAGTTACTTCACTGCTGATCTCTGTTCCCATTTCTTGAACGTGATGAGGTGCTTTCCCTCAGACTTCTTGGAGTTATTGAAGCTCAATCTGTGCACCCAGCTGTACTAGTATCCAATACCAGGCGTTTTCTAAACCATCCTCCGGCCCTGATGTTTCATATCTTATGTCAGAATTGGTTGTGTCCATCCATGAAATAGCTTTGAGAGCGGTGGCATGTGGACACATTATCCCCCCAAGCCTTTTGGACCTAAAAGCCATTATTCCTGTCGGCCGCATTGTAGGATTACCTGCATATCCATCACGAATAAGAAATTCCTGGCTAGATGTTGTGACAAGCACCCAATTGGCAAATGTCCAACTTCAAGGCCAATCCACTTCGTTTGATGTAGCTCGTACCCCTGGTTAGAAAATCTACTCGAACAGCAAACCCAGCGATAAATACCCGTGCTATCATCACTAATATCGACGCAACATACAGAAGTGCGCGTCAATCCTCTCTATGTGGGAACATGATACCATTTTCTATGGGCCTAGCCCACAACATCTGGTGGGTGGCAGACGTATTCATTAAAGCAAAATCGCTAGATCCAACCATGATTATACCAATTAGGTATGGTTTATATTCTGTCAGACACTTGCCATCTTATGGACTTAGCTCTTCCCAGATCCAGTTGTTGGCATAGCTCCCCTAGACATCCTGGCTGTACATGGGATTACCATCCTTTCTGAATGGGTTAGTGTCAATGATACCCAATTTGCCATGAGTGTTTGAAGTGAGGTCCTTTTTTTTCCCGCCATCACTGAGAAGAATATCTTCCGATCCCACATTTAGTAAGTGAGATTGGCCTGAACTGACTGATGTCTGTGTGGAAAATTTTTGCTCCCTATCGGGATGGTAGACCTCCGTTCGCCCTTTCTCCATACCTATGCATACAAGCTACTAGAGGGCTTTTTACCACGCAATTCTCTTTAGTTAAAACGGAGCAGGTCCGTATTTTGAGCACTATTCAGGGCATTGCTCCTTATACACAAAATAAATTTTTTTTTTTTCAAGATAGGCAGTATAATAGCATCAGAGCCAAAAAAAAAAAAAAAAAAGATTTTTTTCTTTTTTTTTTTTTTCAAGATCTCAGTAATACCTTGTAAGGCATAAATCTTAAAAAAGTATTCACAAGAAACCTCTATGACTCAGTATGACTCATCGTGGTCGAGCCGAAAAAAAGGAAAAAAATTATTATTTTTAAAAATGGAGGTGATCTAGTAGTTCATGATTCATATGTCGCCATGCGAGACAATACGGGTGGAGGACATACAAGTATTGTATATACACCTAATGTAATCATTAAACAGTAAGGGATAATGGAGATAGGGCACAAGATGCAATACGCAATGTAAAATTGTTAATCTATTAAATACAATACTTATATAATATCTTTAAGCTTAACACAGCTAATATAATAAAATACCAAAATAAAACATTGAGCTTAATGATATGAAAATAAATACATTACTTTACATGTTAAGCGCTCTCTCTCCCTTAACATTGAACACTTCATTTATATCAAGTTTACAAAGTCACAACACCATTATAGACAGGTAGATTTCATGGATCCCCATGCCAAAACAAAAACTTCGAGTGGTTAAACAACACTCAGGTACAAATAAGGGAAATCCATAATCCTTAACATATTATACATCGAAATGGTAACATAACCAATAGCTGTGTTTAACCTGTGGATTCATGACTTTTCGCCTAAATAGTGAACGGGAATCGGATGAGCAGGTCACACTGGAAATTTGAACTTCTCATTGACGGCACATTGTGGCGGGTCAACTGAATGAGAGGGCGTGGAGTGGTGCGGTGGTTGGGGGTGGGGTGGTGGTGGGGGTTTATAGTACAACATGAAATAGCTGTTGGGAGTAGAGAAATAAGTATTTTTCCTGTGTTGGATTGGATGATATGACAGGGGGGGACAAACGCGAGGCGTGGGAGAGAAAGGTAAACAGAACAAATCAGCATAGAAGAACCTCGCATGGGGGGAAATCGACAACGGGGGGGAAAACAGATAAACAGGAGGTGAAAAAACTAAGATTGGATATTGGACATAGCAGCTAAAAACAGCGAGGTGAGTTGTTTTAATAGATCACCGTTGAGCAACAGCTTTTTGCTCTTAAGACAAAAAATTTGAGTCTAGTGAGGTTGTGGAGGTCCAAACCATTTTACTATATAGCGCATTAGATGGTTAAATAATGTTGGTAACTGGACGAGTACAACAATCTGGTGGTGTCCTCAAACAACAGTAATTTTGTATTTTAAAAAAGGCATGAATATTTGGTACATGAGTTTCATATTTAAATGCGACATATACAATTGCTGAAATTCCCAACCAATGGCCGACAATAAGTATAATCCACAAATCCGAAAACTCCATAGACAAATATGTGCTCGGATGTTAGAACCAAGTAAAAAAATATGTTTTTAATTGAGAAAAGAAGCCTTCTCTGAAGTATTCGTTACTCATCAATTTGTATTGAATGCTCCCAGCTAATCACAATGTGTAATAATGTTTTGTTTGGTTTTTTAGCCGCCAAAGTCTTTTAAATATTTATAGAATATAAACTGGGCGTCCCCATGGAGATTTGTCGTGGGAGTGCAGTGCCAACAAAAACTGTAAGCGCAATTGCCCTACAAACGGCAAAATCGCCCGTTATGTCTGAGTGTTGATTGTGCGTGTCATTAGCGAATCAATAACAATGTCTTCTCTTATAACCCTGTGAGATTCTTCCTTAGTGGGCAAATCAGTAACAAGCATTATGTTGTTGGTTACCGTTAGCTCGGTAGAAGAAGTACACTGATCTTCACACATACAATACACATATAATTTCCAAGGTGCAAAACAAAATGTAAGTTTAAATCCTTCTAATACAAAAAAATATACGGTTTAAACATCCTGTAAAACGGTGTCTACATACATGTGTGACAATACAGTAGTTGCCGCCTCTGCAGATTTTTTCCCTTCACTGTGCGGTTATATATGACCCGATGCCGCCTGATACGTCAAAGCTCAATTCGAAGAACATAGGTAGAGGATAGGCCTATGGCATTCATCCATCAGAAAAATTGTTTTTAGAGCCAAGTCCAGCAGAGTCAAGCCGCCCGACACTAAAGAAAAAAAATTAATTTACAAATGTCCTCGTTCACTAGACTATTCTAATCGTACATCCGTATAGACAAGGAAAATGGAAACAATATATCTATAAGGTAAACCACCCAGGCCAGAGCAAAACAGGTATTAAACTCTAAATATAGGCATTGTCACTTCTCTCCTCGCCCTGGACAAATGCTGGCTATCGTAACACGGACAAGGTGAAAATTGAACACCGATATTAGGGTAACCCAGCGAGAGCAAAAACTGGATTATTAACTCTAAAATATATAAGCTTGTTGTGTCCTCTCTTCCTGGACATAATCTGCATTATCGTACACGGAACAAGGAAAAATGAACCCATTTTTTAGGGTAACCCAGCGAGAGCAAAAACTGGATTAACTCTAAATATAGCAATTGTCTCCTCCTGGGACGTGCTTATCGCACTCGGACAAAAAAGGAACCCATATGAGGAGATTAGCCCAAGCTTAGAGCAACTTGGCCATACTCCTAAGTAGGCCATCTCTAATTAATAGCTTTCTCCTCCTAACTTTCACTCAATTCTCAGTGTCTTGTCAGCAGTGACGAGGTATGATGGGGGTTCAAGATGACAAGTGATACAGGTAGGAGGTTTTTATTTTTTGTGTGGACGGAAGTTCTGATGCTCTGTGCCTAGTGCGGATGTTTTCCTGTTCGTCTTAGAGTTGAAACTGATTTCCTGTACAGAGCGTCCTGTTCCGTAGACACATCTTTTCACTATACTGTGTTTCTTCTCTCAGTGTCCCTTCATCAGCAGTGAATGTGTATGATGTATAATCATCTCGACCCCCTCACCAGGTTGGGGGTGTTGCGAAGTTTAGATTGCAACTGTGCTGTGGCGAAATGTTTTCTTTGATTTTGTTCGCCCGTTTCGTGTTAGGCAGCTTTGCACGAAAAACATGTTCCTGCTGAAGTGCGTAATAAACTTTGACCAACCTGTGGTACGCGGAATTGTCCTGAATGAAGTTAGAGTAAGTGTCCGTTTCGATGCGAACGCGAATGGATGTTTAACCATATTATCGTCGTGATGTCTCCGTTATCATGAATCCCGTTATTACTTTGGTGTATGTTCTTCCAGTATCAAGGTCCTGTGAAAATCATCTCGTTTGATGTTGAAAGTAGGAACGGTAGCATTTCGTTTCCGATGCGATGAGGCAGGTGATAACTCCCTGTATCGGAAAGGTTTGTGGTAGTACATCCGTATATGTGTGTCGGCATCTATGTAGAGTCCCCCTGTTTGTGTGTTGTTTTGTATTTTCCTTCATTGTAATATGATGTAGTTGCTATCTCCAGGAACAAACGATTGGTAATTATCTGCTGTGAACTCGAAGATTTCAGCGTGCTGTGCTTGAACTTCCTCTCACGTAGCTCCCTGTGGAGAAGGGATGTCATCCCTTCCACTCGTAGAAAGCGTCGCCGACAGTCTACGCGTAGTCCTGGTCCCGATTATCAATCGCGAGTAGCTGTGGCGCGTTGAAGGAGAGGGGTTTTGAGTGTTCACCGTTCGTCGCAATGTGACACATTCATAATGCGTAGATGGATGATTGTGGGGGGACAAAAGGAGATGTGTGGTTTTTTGCGAATTCGAGGGTACTTGGTTGTAGTTAGTGGAGGATCACAGGCTGCTGGGAAACCAGGAACGAATGAAATTATGCTTTTCTTTGATTTGTGAAATGAGGTGCTTTCGTTCCTGAGATGCTGTCTTATCTTCGATGCCACAGGATAAAATTTGTTTTTGTGTGTAAGGTCTGTTTCTAGCAGATTTTTGAAACCTCACATCGTATCCAGACTTGTCTTCTAAATTTTGAGAATGTTCCCGAAACGTGTTTATTTTGTAGTAAACGTTATTTTTAAGAACTAAAAGAAAAAATCTCCGAATGTCTGAAACTGTTTTCCAGTCTTTCTTTTTTGTGTCGTCTTTTAAATCGTGTGTACGCTGTTTCTTCCGGAAAAACTGCAGTTTTGTGTTTTTCTGCTGTTATCATTCTTCCGATTTTTTCTGCAATTTTGCAATGTTCAGCATGTTTTTGTTGTAGATGACAGCTATCGGGTCCTCTCCCATATATCTGTGGCGTTGTGGTGTGGAGAAGGTATGTCCCCATCGACGAAATACCGGCTCCCTACCGTAAAGCATGTAAAATGGGCGAGAAACCAGTATGGTGTCGTTAATGTTTTAACAAATAACTTAGACTGACTCGTATGCAGGCACTGCTTCTAAGGCCTGTGTTGATGTATAGAATCCACAAATTGATCGTTGCCTTCGATGTGTATCGAAGTAATGTCATGAAGGGTTCCCCCGAGAAGCGCCCCCCGCATTCTCTCTCGTTTTCTTCCGTTACTCCCTGGGGCCGAATAGAAACTAGTTGTGTGGTGTGGTTTTGATGTTTCACTTTTTTTGTAATGTTTATTTAAAAGGATTGCCAACGAACGAAACTGTTTTTCCATTGGGTCCGTGATGGACTCTTCTAGGACAAAACTATGTCAAGGAAGAAATTCTATGCCAGAAAAGAAATCGGTGACAGTTGTATTGAACTGATGACATCTTTCATAGGGAAACGTCTCTCGGCCAAACTCGAGTACTGGTCCTACAATGGTGCAACAAGTACCTGTTTCCTGACAGTGTGTTAGGGGTTAACGGTCCAGAGATGTCCTAAACTGACAGTTTTTCCATGTTATAGGTTGGAAGATTGCATGTTGTTGTAATGGGGGACTTGTTCACCGTCATATTTTCGTCCTGTGTTGCATCGATCTTTACAAGTGCTACGTAATAATTATATCTGTATAACATGTTTTATGCCAGTAATACCGTTTCTAAATGACTGTCTATCGTTTTATCTCGTCCTAGGTGTCCATTTTCATCGTGGAAACATGGATGAAGGATGTTAGTATTAAATGATGTGGATATATTTTTCTGTAATCTTCATCATCATGTTTATGGAGGTCAATAATCGATGAGAAGTGCTTTGGTCATGAGAATGAAAAATATTAAAAATTCCTGACTTTTAGCCGATGTTTCCTGTTAATTTGTTTCTTTAGTTTAAAACGACTTCCGGGTCTTTCCTTTTGTTCCTGTAGGAATGTTCAAAGTTTCTCATGTTGATCACTCTTCTGATACAATCGGTCAGTGTCTGTGTGAGGGTCCCGAGTGATCGGCATTTCGGATTGAAAATTTAAGGACATTTATTTTGGTCTAGTAATTGTCCATTTTGTCTGTGTTCAGCTGCTTCATTTTTCTCACATCTGTGTGTGGTTGTCAGGATATGGAATTCTAGAAAGCAAGGTCAGCACATGTAGTGAGTTTGTTCCGGCATTGTGGCTCAATGGTAGTGTCATAGTTCGGCAAATTCATCCGCCCAAGTTTGAAGCTTCTTTGGTTTGTTTGGATCTCTTCGTCAACCAACTAACAAGGGGTTGGTGGAACTGTTTCTAATGATAACTTTTGTTCCGCGGAATGTAAAAATCCATTTTCAGGCATAGCCATACAATGAAATGCAAAATGCATTCTTTTCTTTTGCACAGTCCAACGCTTTTGGGACTCTACTTAAATGGCGTAAACAGGAAAAGCAAATTGGCTTTTCGTTGGGTACCATATTGGGATAATAGGGGTTTCATCAGAAGGGTTTGTGTTGGACAAGGCAAGCTCCTACAGTGCGTTATTAGAAACGACAGTGTAAAGGATCATGTGGTTTGGTTGTGATCAGGGATGTGTGCCAACATTGGAATGAATGTGAGTGCATTTATTAAGATAAACGAATGCTTGTTGACTATTGAATCCGTCCATCTGAACCTGGCATATTTCTTAGTTAGGGCTATTAATGGCTCCGCCGCCTTGGAGAAAGTTGACGATCTGGCGTCTGTGTAATAACTACAACATCCAATAAACACACTTAACGTGACTCACAGTTTGTAGGGCGTGGCATCGTCTCAGATCGTCTCGTACTTTTCTCGATCATCAGATCGCGACACAAACACTCGCCCTTAAAAATGAAAGCCTAGGTATTTGTGGTATTCCTGTTTTAGGAATTTACATTTCGAGTAGTTTTCAGCTTTTATGGGAAGGATATTTTAGACTCTCGAAGACACTTGTTTCCAACCTATTTCATGGTGTTCTTTGTATTGTACCTGCGCTATGGACTAGAGATATCAACCATGTATGCCCAGGCAAAGAAAGGTCTGGAATCCTTTCAAGACCTCATCCATAATAGACATATAAAAGTGGCGGGCTTGATTAATAAATCCGAATCGGCATCAGCATATTCCATGAAAAGGATCCGACATGCGTTAGTAAATTTAGATTTTTCCTTTGCCGCTGTTGACATTGGGATCACCCGGAATACCGATCGTCATCCAATGTTGTACAACCATATTGGAAATTTCCAAGCCTCGCCAGTATACATCCATCCTGAAGTGGGTAAGATCTCGTCTTCGTAACTTGTTAAGTGCAACATAATCGCACGCAGAAAACGGGCTGCCGTCTTTCTTGTGACGATACAATGGGATGACATTGAGATCTTGATCTTTTCTATAAAGCCCTTCATCAAGCATCTCAGTTATAGATATTTCCAACCAACTCCCGATCTTACGGGGAGTTGGTAAGGTAGAGGTTTACTGGAACATCATTGTGGTCTTTTATATCCATTTGGACGTAGATGTTCGCTCCTCAGTTCACATGTCATTGATGGCAAACATGTGTTTTGGTTTTGTGACAAACTGTGAACCTACTGACATGAGGTTCTTCTGCATGCAATGGTTTCAAGTAATTTTGTCAGCCTTTCTTCAACTATCTTTTGCACATCAGTTGTACTGGATGTCCTTGAGACTGTTTTAGGGGCAGTGGGTCGGTGGTGAAGCGTTGACTGTAAGTTTCCTCTCTCTTACCCCTACGGCAGTACTGTGGATTTAACGGTCGTCTGTTTTTGAAGTTTGTTTCCCTGTCGTTGTCTGGGTATGCACCATTGTTACGTGCTTGGTTTTTTCATATATAATTAAGCGAATGGTATCTGGGGGTAACGTTGTCACAAAATTTAATCTCATGAAAACTTCTGCATGTCCTGTGCTTTAAGCTGTCATTATCAAATTCTGGATAATATCTCTCAGTGCCCAAAAATCCGTTCCTGTGAAACATTTTCTATTTCCGCCCGCTGTTTTCTTCGTGGAAGCGTAAATTTACTTGGAGAAGTTCTGTCATTTGTCTTATAACCGGTATGTGCTGGTGTTAGAGGATTTCGTAGGCTTCAAAAGTACTATCCTGATTCTACATTTCCGCTAATTTCAAGTCATTATCAATTGGTAGGTTTGTCGGCTTCTGTACCTCTGTAAGGCAGTGAATATTGTGGTATTTTACGCACTATTTATCTGGGTCGGCAGTGAAAAGTTTACAACTGTCGATTTTGTTTCGTGGTGTAAATTTATGTTTACTATATTAAACATACATGTTATCCTTTGTAATACCTTGTTCAGCTTCGCAGTGGTATCTCTTCCATACGGTTTGTACGGAACTAGACTGAATGTTGGGTAACAGGTCTGTATCGCCCGGCGCTTGATTTCTCAAAGTTCGTATAGGCGTTGAAATAATGTGGCTGAACAGGAAAATTAATGAAAGGGTGACTCAAGTCAGCAATCGGTGTTTCTTTCTTTGGCGGGGTCGGAAAAGGTGAACCTTGTCTGTCATATTTGTTTTCACAAATTTAACCCTTGCGCTATAATGCAGGCCACCGCGTGCAACAGATGTCGCCTTCCCTAGGTATGTAAAATCAGTAAAGGAAAATCACGGGTGTGGTAACTTCAGCGAGTCTTCGTGAACTGATGTGGCGAATCGTCGATAATTGCATTTCTGTCAAAGTTGTACTTCAATTGTGTTCCTTGACTGAAGTATTGGATCCTTTAAGACGACCTTTACTAATACGAATGCTTGTAAGTCACTGGTATGTAAGTCTGACTAACGATGCAAGATGGAAATCATCTTGCAAACGAAATAAAATCGCCATTATCTATTTTAAAAAATGTTGTGTAGATCAAATTCCATTATTCTTGCCTGATGTTTAGTTCAAGAATCACGTCCTAAAGTATGAAATTTCGAGACAATTGCCTCTTGTAATTATAAAAGAATGATTATGTTTTTGATTGTCCGATCTGAAATGTCACATAAGCAGTTCCATGCGACTTAACTTTTGCCTGTCACAAACCATAATAGTTTCGAAGGTGCAAATCTGACATGTTTCTTATCTGTAGGTATCAATATTTGTCTCTCTCATCAAGCTAATAGTGGCTCCAAGCTACCAAGCTTGTACATTTTTGTATTGATGGATTCAACCAGAACTGGGATCAGGGCGATCAATTTATGTGTTTGGATTCTGTTAGCTGTGTTTGCAATCGGTACCATGATGTTGAGTTGTTGTGGTGGTGTAGGACTGTGTTTCATAACTGTTTGTTAAAGTTATGTCTGTTTTTTGGTCATATACCGAATAGTCCTTTAGCGCTGACAATCGTTTCCCTGACCTGGTTTAGAGCTGGCTGGCTCGTTGAAGCCTGATTTCGTTGTGGGTGAGGACCTGTGTTATCACCATTTGCTAATAATGACGTGGGATGTTCTCATACTGCTGCGGATGCTCTGTATTGATTGTAACTCTGTTTTGGTGTACATCTCGGGAGAATATGTTCCTCGCGTTGCAAATATAGCAAGAAAGGGCATAACCTGGTTGCACATTCTGTTGTATGTCTTCTGTTTGCCTGATGAAATAGATTGTCCTGCCATTAGGTTGGGATGATTATAATTTGAATGGACTCTGGGGAGCTGTTTCCTACTACCAATGATGGTCTTGATGGCCAATTTCAATCGCTCAGGAATCGTCGGAATGGTCTGTTTTGGTTCCCTGCCAAATCGTTTGCATGAAACCTATTAACGAACATTTTTCTTCAGTCACCGCTAGTTGAATAATCCCCTCTGTAATGGTCTTTGTTCCTTTCTAAAGTAAATGGAGTTTAAGGTTATCTGCGTTTATAATCCGTCAACAAAATACAACGAAATGTCTTCAAGCTCTTGGAAAGATGTCCCGTCTAGAAAAGCTTCTTCAGCCAATTGAGTAATCATCCGTAGAATTGCACTGTTCGTGTTTTCCTGTCATGGTGTTAAATTTTGCCGAAGTAAAATCTAGCATGTTTCCATCTGTTATAATCACTATACGTTGTACAAGCTCTTTCCTTAGGAATCAAGGGTCTCATTGGGATATGTTTTTAGATCTACGAATGAGAAAATCCGTTTACCAAAGATCTGAAGACAGGTAAGCTATTCTTTTCGTCCCATCACCACCAAGCGTTTATTAGAAAGCAAATTGTCCATGCCACTAGCACTTCCTGAAAGACTTAGCATCCCCACAAGATGGAGTTAACACAGTTCGAACCTGTTTGGTACTTGGCGAAATGGTCTACATTACCTAATGTTTCCGTATCATCTGTAGAGCAATCAAGCTGCATCTGCGTCGTCTGGAAGAGCTGTGTGACATGGTAGAGCGATTGTTGCTGTTGCTGTATATGTATTAAATGTTGTTGTTTGTTGCAGTAGTAGCAGTAGTTTGTTTGCTGATTCAAGCTGCTTTGTGGCAGCACGTGTCTTGTGGATCCCATGATAGTGATTTAATAGAGCTTAGGCAGTCGTGCAAATCACTAAAAAAAAATGTAGCTGTCCGCTCCCGCCAAAATGAGTATGAGTGTTCCACAAACGAAAAGGGATGGTCGCAGCCGTTAAATGTTTGTAGTTATAGCTTCCCACCTATACGAACGAGGGTTAGTCTACAACGGGCGAGAAGTAGTAAGTTGAGTATACCGCCGCTACGAGCCGAACTGGATACGGCATCCGAGTAGTATAAAGTGTGACCCGTGTCAGCTACTTTGCTGTCGCAGGTCGCCGGCATCAATGAAAAGAATGCTGTGGTGTGTACCGTCAGCTTGACACCGGTCAGTTCCGTTAATGGTATTTGAACCCGCAGGTAAATATTTCTCTGGAAGACGCTACTAACATCAAGGTTACCGTTTTCTTAGTACAAGTCGTTACAAGGGTCTTAACCGCCTGAGATGGAAATTACTTTGACCTTATTATTATAATCTTCCTTAAACCCATGGTTTCTTTCAAACCTATTTTATATGGTTACTGAAAAAAGCAATGTCACTTGTATAGTGGTATTAATCAATATAATCCAAACCGTAATGTTTCAAGGAAAACGCATAGCAATGTAAAAAAAATAAATATATTATTATTAACGTGATTGGAACACTGCAAAAAAGTCCATTGGCAACAATAATGAAGCACTTATTAACCAATCTTACTATTTTTCTTAACCCAAAAGTAGTGAATAGTCCAAATAACCAAAAGAAAAATATATCCACAGGAAATCATAAAATACATCCTGAACAAGGTAAAAATACAAACTGTTCTACTTTCACCATACAAGGCTCTACTTTGAAAAAACTTGGTCCAAGTTAAAAAAACAACATATGTCTTGAGCTGACTCAAATCACAAAGATACTGTAATAGATTCTCGTGTAAAAAAATGTCCCTCATCGCCTAACGACCTCCTAAAATTCTGTGACAAGTACCCTGGGTTCCTGTCAAATCAGCCCCAAGTCCACTCTTTAATATACTGCCCTACATAAGGAGGTCTTATTTCCCGCCACTTTTACACCACGCATGCTATATATTTTACACTCGTGCAATCCACACATCTGACAATTTGCACTCCCTCCCTCAGTCATTTTTCTGACTTTTCATGCACAATGCACAAACCGACACTCTCCTGATTTATTTCGACTTTAGCATACGAAAAAACCCAATGACTTTGCAACTTCTCTCAAATTTTCTCCACTCAATAAACAGAGAGCTGATCAAACCTTAGGTTGTTCTGGGACAACTTTTTCCCAGAATCCGTGAACTTTGAGAGTGATACTGTAATTATTGTGCAAAATGTCTTAACTAACTTACTCTTAAAACTTGCCTTTTTTTAACGTTGTTTATTTTCCTCCATTTTACTCTTACTGTGGTTTTTTAACACACGTGATAATCATTGAGTGTAATGCCAAAAGTCGGATTACACATTATTTTGCCTTCTTTCCTCGATTTTTAACTTTTCTAGTGCAGCACTTTGTGATCCAGGTCACAATACCAAGTACACTAATTTATCAGTACACACCATCGTACACCATCTAAATGACAACTCCGTGTGTTATTACCAACATTGACTGACGTTGTATTGACCTAGCCTTGTATTTACTTAATGCCAATACAACAAGATACGTACTAGCTGCATCAAATCTATCAATAGACAACAAACAGAACAGAGCGACCTTTTTACTTTTCTTCGAATATTTGTGAAACCATATTTTCCTACTTTACTCTCATTAGCTACAAAAGTGTTTTACAAACAAAATATTATATAAAGGAAACAGTTTAATTTTTCTTTTTAAGTTTATGACTAACTTATCCCCGCACATACTTTACTCCCGATAATAAATAAACACGCGATTTATACGTTCCTTAGAAAAAACGCATAACATGTAACTTTGACAGGATAATTCATGGATAATATCTCAATTTCGAGAGTATGGGTAAGTGGAACATTGGATCAGAGTTTCCCAATGTCAATGTCTGGATTTGTTGTAGCCAATAGAAGAAACGTTAGTTAAAATCAGTTTGCCCCTTTATCCACTAAGTCACCCCCTCTCACCCCAACCAAACCATCATAAATGTGACTGGCGCACAATAAAGCAATAGTGCCTAAAGATGGGGAGTTTGAGGCAAGAGAAAGTATATCGATATCAGTTTGGTATCTTGTTTGTTGGGGTCAGCGGGCGGGTGTGATGTATTATCACGTAGTAGAAGAGCATGGTATACAGAGATTGGAGTCTTGCTTAGGGGGGGCACCAGTGCAGTTTAAACTGCTAGCGGGTCTGGGATACAGATCCATTCTCCAACCCAGTTTAAAAAAAATCGCAACCACAGATAGAGAGAAGTTTTGAAAGATGAGTACAAGAGAGCACATCGAAATAGAATCAATACCAGATTTCTTGGAGAGGACAGAGTTGTGCTGAGATGCGCAACAGCAAGTCGAGATGACCTACCTTAAACCTCCTACGATTATGCGAAAACAGGCCTACTTGACATAACTTACTTTACATAGGGATCCGTTTCACCTACTATCCTTGAGGTGAAGAGGGTCGGCTAGAGACGGCCAGACTATCCTAATGCCGGTCATGTCTTTCCTCCTGGCCCCTGGTTTCCCGCATTCTTCAGTCCTCCGCGTCTTTTCAAAGACACGTTTGGTCTAATTCTGTTAAGTCCTCCTCCATTCAGCGAACTCTGAGTGGTCGGCCTGGAGGACTGGATCCCTGGCCTCCTTTGTTTCCCATGGTTTGTCAATGGTAGCCCGATCTTTATGACATTCGGCAGACCATTGGCCAAACCATCTAGTATTTGGGACTGGTTTCCTACTTGGTCTGCAGGGGGGTTGGGATATTTAGGCCTTGATCCGAATCGTCTGGTTGCGCACAATATCTCTTCTTGAGTTACATATCAACCAACCTTCCTCAGACTCACCTTCCATTTCTAAGGTTTGGAACTGGGCGTCATAAGCAGCTATTTTAGTTCTCTTTGACTTCTGGAGACATATCTTGTGAAAGGGCTCCCCTACGATTTAGAAACGCCCAATCATCTTATATCTACAATCTTTTGCCAAGAGTAATCTTGCACGAAGTAAAAAGAATACCTTTTGTGGCGATCAAAGGTTTATACTATTCACTTGAGTCGTATGACTATCGTATTTCAACTTTAGTCCTAGGAATATTAGATATAGTGTCCTCAAGGGTGTCAATAACAGTCCCACAATCAACTAGGTAACTGGTAAACTCCAATTGACTCAAATCCCAACGGGAATTAATATCGTTACTTGCAAACTCTGTTGTACAGTATTCAACATTTAATCAACGTACAACTGGACTAGCATTCATCACATGGCATTAGCCAATACACGTTTAATTTCGATCCAATTTTCGCCATCCAGTTGTTTTCCAGCTTAAACACTATCTGTAGAATCACTACTCTTCATATGATACTTTCATTTCGGTAAACATGATATCTTTGAATAACATTATTCCATTGAAACATTTTCTTAAATATCTTAACCATCTGGTAAAAACCAAAAGACAAATCCTTCAGGTAAATAACAAGCTCTCTCTACTTTTTCTATCCCCAAAAAAAAACTGGTCCACGTCATTGTGCTAATACAACATAGCGATTAATTTTTTTCCGTGCTCTGCGCTTCACCAGCACCACACTCTTGGTTGTTATCTCTGACATGTTGCGTGGCAATAGCCAACGCCACTCCCCCCCCCTCCCCCCGCGAACGACACGAAAACATAGTTTTCAGACAGAGGCAATTTACCGAGATGAAGGGAGATCAGATTTGTAAGATCACCGCTAATCAAACTAAGATTATATATCAACAAATGAAAATGACATATACAAAAACTTGCAATCAAATAAAAAAATACATATAGTTAACAGAGCCCAGTAGATTGCAAGACATGGATATAATAAGTAAGTATTTTGACCCATCACTGTGATCAAATCCATATTAAACACCGTGGTCTGTGAAGTATGCCATAGTGAACTTATGACTGCCTATAGAATAGTTGCCAACTTGTTGACAAAACACTACGCTACAATCACTAAATATGTTTCCACGTTAAAATACGTTATAATAAAACCAAATATAGATCACAAAGATACATTATTTCTTGATAAATCGTCCTGCCAAAGGCGTATGTCCTTTTCCCGCTATCGGGAGAACTTTCAAAATCAAAACAGCTTTAGTTGTAACGACCAATCTAGTAACACGTGCGTGTTGGGAGATTTTAAAAGTGTTAAAAAAATAATGTGAGTGCTTTTTTGATCTGTGTATAATTTAAAATTGGTACCTACCCAAGTGAATTTTTTCTGTAATTTATTATTGAAATTCCATAACAATGATAACAATTTCCCTTTCCACAAATCGGATTCATCAGGATACTGCCTGTCCTGGCCTCCGAAATAGTTTTTCAGATCCAACCCAAACCAACAGCTCGCATAGTGCTATGAAGATACAAATAAATGCATGGTACTCGCCATCAAAGGTCTTTAATCAAACATCCACCGGATGCCCTTTATTAGAAGCGTTTATGTTAGACCCCAATGAGAAAAGGTTCCGTCGTAAGGACTGGTAGTTCTTTTGTAGGATAGGACCTTTCTGAAAATTGTGATTTGAAATGTTTATGAAAGGCATGGTCCACACTCTTCGTATCCATTTTAATTTTGTCAGGCATACCCTTATGTTGTCAGAGGCAGATAGGACATGAAGTTAAAAAGGGAAAATTCCTGTGGTATAAAACCTGTTGGTAAAATTTTATGAGTCCAAGCAAACTATAGAAATAGTGATTCTTTTTAGTAGGTGGTATGGCATAGATCTAGTACCCTATATTAGTGTAATCACATCAGGTTTGTATTATATGTCGGCCAATCCTTATGACCCAGAAGAATGAAACCTTCTACTTGGAACCAGATTTCGATTTTGGAGGTCCCCGAGCTTGAGAGTTTAATGTATTTCTGAGATGTATTGGGAGCCAAAGAACCTTATATACCAGCGACATGCTCTTAACCCAAGTATTAAGAAAATGCAATATACGTCCCAATATACGAATGAAGATCTATACGGTTTACCTAAAACGCGACTCACACATGCGTACAAATGTAGCTGGAGCGTATCCGTAAACCGCTGTAAACACATGACATTTGTACTGAAACAATCCCCCGAAAGTGGGGGGCAAAAGCAGTCAAAGGTTTTGATGCCTCCGCCAGAGGATCTAGCCAGTACCCTTTAGAACAAAGTAATTCAGGACAGATTATAACATCAACCCATGTTTCCGAAGACTTGATAGGTGCTACCGGAAACGTGGAAGGTACATCAGCAAAGCTGGTTTGTCCCTCATCAACCAAAGCGATAGATGCATGATGGGTAGGTTGTTTTATGATAGCATCAAAAAATGAATTGTAACTCAGGAGGACGAGTGATGTATGGTAGGAGCATGTTGACGTGGAATGTTTTTTGTTTACCCCTTATATCGATGACGTAGTCCACGTCCATTTTCTTTGCAACCACTTTGAACGGACCTTGCCATGTTACTAGCAAGTAATCTACTTTGAGTAGCAAGAGAACAAAAACATCGTCATTGATCGAGAAAGAAGTTAGTCGTCTATCCCGATTAATGCGAGATCTGGTCTTATATTTAGCCAGCTCAGATGCTTTAGTTGCCACCTGACATGCATCAACAAGATGTTGGCGTAAGTCTGTAACGTATTGATAACTGAATTTCCCATTATTATTCACCCATGGTACATATTCGGGTCACGTGGGGTGTAAAAGAGACATTGGACCTCTTGGGTTAGCCCCAAATACTAACTGAAAAGGGGAAAAACCTGTATGATTAGGAACCTATCTGCACGCAAACAGTACAGCAGGAATGAAACGATCCCACTCCTGAGGATATGATGTAGTCACCTTCCCCAACATTGTTTTAATATACTATTCCAACGTTCCACGACCCAGTTTGATATAGGGTGAAATCTAGCACTAAGAGAATGACGTATACGAAGTGTGGTGAAAACCTCAGACATCATACCTGACACGAACTGAGATCCATGATCGGATAGGATTTCCTCTGGAAATCTGATGCGTGAGATTATAGCCAGCAACGCATCTGTCACCGACACTGAGGTAATATTTTTCATAGGAATGGCTTCTGGACATCTTGTGCAAAGGTCAATACACGTTAATATGTATTGAAAACCTCTGGAAGGCTTTACAGATAGTGGTCCGATGATGTCAATAGCCAATTTGAAAAAAGGGCGTACAGCTATATCTGTGACCTGTAAGTGTGCTGATTGATGCGCACCTTTGCGTGCGACACTTTGACATTCAGTGCAAGACTTACAATAAGTTAAAATGTCTTTATTAACACCAGGCCAATAAAAATGTTTTGGTAATCTATAAGACGAACGGGAAATTCCCGTATGTCCAGCAAATGTTACGTCATGTGCATTTGACAAAACTAGTGCGCGAAATGACGTAGGTACTATAACTTGTCTGAGAATGAAAGAATAATCATCAAAACATCGTATTATAGTATTATCCTGATATTGAAACCAATGTATTGATATTTTAGAATGTTTAATAGTTCGAGCATTGGCTAATGGGAATGAATGTCCCAAAGAAGGATCCTGTTGTTGTTGAGCAATAAATATACTTTTGTCAATGTAATGACAAGTTGTAATGTAATGAGTGTGTAGAGAAGAATTTAATTCATTTGTTTCTGCAGCTTGTTGTGCTCTGGTTGTAATAGCGTTAGCAAAGGAAGGATTCTTTCTCTCCCAATTAAGAATAGTCTTTTCAGAACATTCTTTAATTACCTTTATATTACCTATAATCAAATTACAACAAGGTCGATCGAGACTACACACTCTAATTTTCCAGAAAAGAAAAGAGTGTCTATTTCCACATCTGCCAGTTGATAACATTCGACAGTTCCACCAAAAGTTACGCACTTCACTGAAGCCCCATAAAACAATAAGGAGGAATTAGTTTATTCCTTAGTCCAAAGGTGGTGCATCCACTGTCACGTAATATTGAAACGGGCGTGTCAAATACAAACCCCTATGGATATACGAGGGAGCCAACACTGTCCTGTAAGGCTAAAACTGGCAGGGCATGTCCACATTTCAGGCGTGGTGTCGACCCAGGTTGAAATAACGTCATACAATCTGTGCAATTACTACTATTCTCAAGATCAAAATTACATGCATTGGCGTGAGTGTTATTCTCATTATTGTCATTATTACCCTTATCATCCTTAATCTGACAAACATGAGCTTGCGATCTTGCTCTACTTTGACTTCTAGAAAAATGTAGTCCTCTCCAATCCACTGGACGATCAGACCGAGAATACCCTTTACTGTCCGTGCGAGAAGAATCATTACGCGATGGTGATGAGACGTCATGTTTGTTACTGTAATTATTATATGCATATTGTTTTTTTTTGGGCAATGAATTATTATTATCATGGTTACAGTTTCGCCTCTCTCCACCCCGTGACGGCGAGCGATTATAATGGAAATTTAATCTACCTCTGTATGAGTTGTGATAGTCTTCCCTATACCACCGGTCCATGCTACGAGTGCGTGATCTGTCATGAGCAGCCGCACTCGCAGGCAAAGTTTCCAAGACCCTAGTTTTGCTTAAAGACAAGTTTGGGTGTGCGAATAAAAATTGTTGACCTAACTTTTCCATTTCTCCTATATTCGTAGGCTTCATTTCTTGAAGGAATGAGACAATTTCCGAATTTTCAGCAGATAAAATTGTGTCTCTTAAGAAGAGATCACATATACCCTCGAAAGTTTTAGTAATATTTGATTGTTCGATCCATCTGTTAAGACACATCTTCACCGAAGACACAAAGTCTTCGAAATCTTTACCCTCAACAGGAACCACAGATTTAAATTTTAGACGATATCCTTCTTCGTTCAAACAATATTTGCGAAGGAACACCGCTTTTATGTATTTATTGTCATTTCTTTTATCATCGGCAATGCTAAAGAATATTTGTAACGATTCACCTGTGAGTAACGCGACAAAATGTTCAGGCCATGAAGCCTTAGATAAATTTAAAGCAATAACCCTTGATTCAAATCTCAAAATATAAAATCCTACGTCATCATGCAATGGTGAAGAAGTTGGCAATTTTTAAATTTATAATCTTAGACGATCCCGTACCAAAAGATTCCTTTGTATCATAAGATTGTAAACGCAATTTTTCCAACTCAAAAGTTTTTTCTTTTTCAAATTTCGCCTGTTCTGCAGCAATTTCTGCTAAACGAATTCTCTCCATTCTTTCATGTTCCTTCTCTTCTCTCTCTCTCTTCTCGCTTTTCTACTCTCTCTCTCTCTCTCTCTTTATCTTCTCTTTCTTTGTATTCAGCTATTTCTTTATTTACATAGGCTACAAGATCATCGCCTGAGAAACCAAAATCCTTCCCATTTTGTATAAATCCTGCTTTAACTTTTACAAAGTCGGCCATAATGGAATAAACGATTAATGGGATAGAGATGCAAAATGTACATCTCTCCCACTTGTAGCTAAATAACTATACTTAGTCGTAAGGTAAATCAAACCTTATTCAAAACCAACTGTATATACAGTATTTATTCGTATTGTGTGATATACTTGTCTATGAAGTATATGATACTTATCCACTACTCTCCCAACGTATCTGAAATAATAGTATATATTAACATATCAGCAAATAACAATATAATATAATCACCAGCAAGTAATAAATACCGCCATTAATACCTATTTAAAAGCATGCCATAATATAACATCAGACAAAAGACCAAAAGACAAGGCCGGAAACAAATAAGGAAAAAGACAACAGTGTAAAAAGTCATAATAATAATAATAATAATAGCCCCTTCAGTCATAACTGACTATGGGAATGCGCCCCTGAGGTGACAGCCCTCAGCTGCTTATTTTCCTGGTGCTCCTTTCGACGTTTTCTCCTCACCTCTGCTTCTTGTGTGAGCCTCTCTTCGCCCAATCTGAGGTGGCGCCGTATATAGCATCGCCACTTAGTGCGATCGGCAGCTTCATCCTCCCATGTTGCTGGATCCATGTCCAGTGCCCTCATATCTCTCTTGCACACATCTTTGAACCTCAGCTGTGGTCGCCCAACTGTTCTCTTGCCATCTGCTAATTGTCCGTAGAAGATATCTTTTGGGATGCGACCATCTTCCATGCGGCGAACATTGCCAAGCCAGCAAAGTCTGCGCTGTCTAAGAAGCGTATACATACTTTGAAGGCCAGCACGTGACAACACCTCGACATTTGTCACTTTATCTTTTCACGAGATGCCGAGGATGCGGCGTAGACACCGCAAATGGAAGGTATTGAGCCTTCTTTCTTGCTTAGCATAGGTCGTCCAGGTCTCGCTGCCATATAGGAGTGTGCTGGTGACGCAGGCATTATATACCGAAGCTTTGGTCTTCATTGTGAGTTTAGAGTTTCCCCAAACACGCGATGTGAGGCGGGCAAAGGTAGCTGCAGCTTTGCCAATGCGGCTGTCAATTTCTGTATCCAGTGAGAGTTTGTCATTGATGGTAGACCCTAGGTATGTGAAGTGGTGCCCCACTGCCAATTCATAGTTATCGATAGTGATAAATGGTGCAGCACCCACATCCTGACTCAGCACATTCGTTTTCTTTAGACTTATTGTGAGGCCAAAGTCCTTGCATGCTTTAGTGAAGCGATTCATCAAGCTCTGAAGCTCCTGTTGGCTTTGAGTGATGACTGCAGCATCATCAGCAAACAACACGTCTCTTATAGTGACCCTCCTGATTTTTGTTTTTGCCTTCAGCCTTGAAAGATTAAACAGACGGCCATCTGACCTAGTGTGAAGGCATATTCCTTCAGTTGCATCTCTGAATGCATGTTTCAAGAGTAAGGCAAAGAAGATCCCGAAGAGGGTCGGAGCCAGAACACAGCCTTGTTTAACGCCACTTCGTATATCAAAGGGCTGTGACGTGCTTCCAGCATATTGGACTGTTCCCTTCATGCCGTCATGGAATGACTTTATCATTTCCAGCATTTTAGAAGGGCAGCCTATTTTCAGGAGGATTTTAAAGAGTCCATCCCTACTAACCAGGTCGAATGCTTTTGTGAGGTCTATAAAGGCGATATATAATGGTCTTTTCTGCTCTCTTGATTTTTCCTGAAGCTGGCGGAGAGAGAAGATCATGTCTGTTGTTGATCTGCCAGCTCGGAATCCACACTGTGACTCTGGATATATGCGCTCAGCTAACTTGTGTAGTCGCATTAAGATGACTTTGGAAAAAACCTTACCAACAATACTAAGAAGAGAGATGCCTCTGTAGTTATTGCAATCACTTCTGTCTCCTTTATTTTTATACAGTGTTACAATCTTGGCATCTCGCATGTCTTGAGGAATAGTTGTCTCTTCCCAGCACCGGCACAGCATCCTATGCAGAGGATGTAATAGCGTGCTCTTACAGCATTTGATTAAATCAGGAGGAATCCCATCACTGCCTGGTGCTTTGCCAGAGGCCAAGCTATCAATGGCCTTGCTGAGTTCCTCTAATGTTGGTTCGGCATCCAGCTCCTCCATAGTTGGCAGACTGTTGACACCATCAAGGGCTGCAGGCATAACGGTATTGTCTCTAGCGTAAAGCTCAGAGTAGTGCTCGACCCACCTCTCCATCTGCTTACCCTTATCGGTTAGCTTCTCTCCGCTGATGGTTTTTAGCGGTGCCATCTTACTTTTATGGGGGCCAAGTGCTTTCTTTATACCGTCATACATTTGTCTAATGTTGCCTGTTTGCGCTGCGATCTGGATGCTCTCACTGAGCTGGAGCCAGTAGTCATTTGCACAGCGTCGAGCAGTTTGTTGAACTTTGCTTCTCGTAGCCCTCAGGATCTGTAGGGTTCTGGCACTCGGTGAACGTTTGTATTCATTCATAGCACTGCGCTTAGCTTCAATGACAGGTGCCATCACATCTGATGAAGCATCAAACCAGTCATTTGACTTTGCTTTTTTCTTACCAAAGGTGGCAAGTGCAGTACTTTGAATGGTGTTCCGTAGATGCTCCCAGTTCTCTGTAATAGTATCACCATGCTGAGGGCTATTGAGCACTTTCTCGAAGGTCGCAGTGAATTGAGCGATCATGAAAGGGTCTGACATCTTGCTGGTATCAATGCGTGGTTTCCCTTCATGTCTGACACGATAGAGTTTTCTTGGTTGTGCTCTGATTTTGCAGCAAACCAAGGAGTGATCTGTATCACAGTCTGCACTATGGTACGAGCGCGTGGAGAGCACAGACCTGAGGAGTGGCCTTCTGACGAGAATCAGGTCAAGTTGGTGCCAGTGCTTGGATCGTGGGTGTCTCCATGACACCTTATGCTGGGGTTTTGTCTGAAAGTAGGTGTTGGTCACGCAGAGTTCATGGTGGACGCACAACTCTAAGAGCCGTTGTCCATTTTCATTCATCTTGCCAATACCAAACCTGCCCAGACATGAAGGACATGAAACATTATCGGCACCCACTCTAGCGTTAAAGTCACCAAGGAGAACAAGCTGTTCTTGCCTAGGTATGCTTTTGATAATTTCTGTTAGATTCTCGTAGAACTCATCTTTAGCTTCTGAGGCAGAGTACAGAGTAGGAGCATACACACTGACAAGGGTGATGGGACCTGTGCTAGTTTGCAGGCGGAGCGTTAACAGGCGTTCTGATCCATTCTCGCCTGGTTCAACCATTTTAGTTAGCGATTTTTTGACCGCAAAACCTACTCCGTGTTCTCTAGCTTTATTAAGATCTTTCCCTTGCCAATAAAATGTGTAGTCCTTCTCGCTCACCGTTCCAGAGCCCGCCAGGCGCATTTCCTGAAGTGCAGCTATATCCACCTGAAGTCGTTTAAGCTCATCATTAATTATGGCTGTCTTCCTTACATCGTTTACATCCTGTAGGTTTTCGGATAGTCCAGTCAACATAGTCCGGACGTTCCAGCATCCCAATCTGAGAGTTTGCTTATTTCTATTTTTTCTATAATTGCTTGGTGCAAAATTTTCTGTCCACAGTTCGGGTTTGACCCTAATCCCCATGCACCCAATGGGGAAAGCAGACAGTGGCGGGACAACACCTTATTGACTGGGGGCTGCCCAGCTTGAAGCGGGCGGTAGCTGTCCAGTGAGATCCTAGAACCTCTCCCACTGTCGGAAGTAGCCCCTGGCGCCATGCCCTACGCCAATTGGGCAAAATGCTTATAACCGGTAACTGCTACTTCCCGTGTTTTGCCGACACCTATAGGGTGAAGCTGGAGTGTCCTCTCCAGGGCGCGAGCTTGGGCACAGTTATATGGAGATCAAGCTGTTGCCCATGCAGCATGTTCCCCCTCTCCCCATAGTCGGTGGATCCAAAGGAACGGCAGTAGCCGATACAGTTTGGTACCAGCCATGTCGCAGGAGTTGCCAGAATAATGTAGAATCGACATTAGACTGCCTTAGGGACTCCGACTCTTGATTTATCCTCAGGGTTTACTCCAGAAGCCAATTCCATATATGGATATTCCCGCAAGGCAGCGGTGGTTTGAATTCAGAGTTCCTTCTCTTAGATAAGCTACCAACCAAGGATCACGAGCCCTATCTGCCCGACCACATCACCCCTTTGTCATAAAATTCTGCAATATAATAAAACAACTGTTTCCACTGCCAATGAACAGTACAGGACGAGATACAATCAGACAGAACTGATGTACATAATAAAAAGAAAGTCAGAGAAGACCTACGGGTACGAACATAACCATACTGAACTAAAAAAGAACTACACGACAGTATGTTACTTGACAGCACAGCTAAACAACCAAGAAAATGTTAATCTCAGTCAGAACGGAAATACGACAGCACCGAATGCTGAATCCCCGAAAGAGACCAATACAATCAAAATCTAAAGAACGACGACAACTAAATTCATCCAAGGATATAATTGAGTGTCGTTCCCACCAACCGTCCACAAGAAAAAAGAAAACATAAAAGATACACAAAACAAGATGTGCCTGACATTTTTAAGACTGGAGACCACGACATTACATACATATATTCACTTATCTGAATAAAAGACAAGAAGCATTCATCCTCGCAAAGTAGCCTTGAATCTATGAAGTACACCAGGGTCAACGAAAGAATGTAAAGTCTGAGTTCAAAAACAACGTCTGAGAGTCCTGTTCAAGATACAGGTACACGATCCTGATAACGAAATCGATGTGGTCAGCAAATCTGTTTGATGACGTACGTAAATGATTTAATCATCCTTCTTGCATGTTGCAGACAAACGAAATCATTTCTCGGACATCAGAGACTTGATGTGACGTCAGGCTTGAAAGACTTGTTATGGATATCATACAGATCCTCACGATTCATGTTAAGATAGTTGTTATTCATATAATAAATGTCCACTGGTAAGTTTAATTCAAGATGATAGGGTCCGTTAAGGTGACCTTGCTGTAACGGTTCTTGACAGAAATTTACCGTGCAATGGCGTCGTAGCGAAAAGATTCATCGAAACTCCTTGTTATTGCAATATATAGAGACGATAATCTGGAGATGTATTTAGGCAATCAGATTCATGATAAGCGACTTCAATTGAATATGCCGTGTATGTTGTTTGGCATTAACGTCTTCAAAAACAGTCCAAGGTCTTGGCATGACCTCTCCCCAATAAAACTGCGATTTCTTGTGATTCCAGAAATTATTTATCTTGCGTAATTTCCCAAGTACAACCTTGTATATATTTGAAAAAATTAAATCATCTCCAACGGACTGAGCCTCCCATATCTGTGGCGTCAAAAGTTTATACTATTCAGTTGAGTCGTATGCTCGTTTTCAACTGTGTCTAGGAATATTAGATATAGTGTCCTCAAGGTTCATAACAGCCACAATCAAATTATGTAACTGTAATTCCAATGACTCAAATCAACGGGAATTATATCGACTTGCAAACTCTGTTGACATTTCAATATTTAATCAACGTACACTGGACATCATCACATGGCATTGCAATACAGGTTAATTTCATCCAATTCTCCATCCAGTGTTTCCACATAAACACTATCTGATCATATTTCATTTGATAATTTCATTTCGGTAAACCTGGATATCTTTGAATACATTGTCCATTAAACAGTTTCCAAATATCTACCATCGGTGAAAAACACAAGACACACCCTTCAGGGTAAACACTAGCTCTCTACGTTTCTATCCCCGAACTGTCCACGTCATGTGCGCAATACACATAGCGATAAATCTTTTCCGTGCCGCGCTCACGAACACCAAACTCTTGGTTGTTCTCTGACATGTGGCGTGCAATAGCCAACGCCACATTCTTGGACAACCTACTTTTAGATACGCTTGCGTTGTGACCATTAGTGGACAACTACTGCAAAGTCAGGGGAGGCTGTAGTGGTTTTGATGGTATTGTATGATTGTGATATTACTTAATGTGAAGTATGAGGTCAGCTGTGAAGGCTCCTGAGATAAATGTAGCTGTGAATAGACAGAAGGCCCTTCTTGCTACCACTACGACCTCACACCTATCTTTTTTTACTAATGAATGTGGCTACGTTAAGATTCTAGAGTAATGATATGTAATGTGTGGTGGTAGTGTACATACACACACATATATATTTAACAAGTCTAATAGTATTAATAAAATGTTACAACACACTGAACTAACTCAAGCTGTGTAAAATTTTTGATATTAATATTTTCTTTAAGTTTATTTGTTCTGAACCAAGGTTTTATTTTGGCCAGAACATATGAAAGGTTTTGAAATTAGAAATGAAATGCATGAATATATGGCATAATAAATGAAAGGTGTGTACATATGTATTTCACAATAATATTTAATATTACTACTGTTTATTTTTAATTTTGCTGGGAGAATGATGAATGGATGTGCTGTTGGAGTGGCCTCATCACTCCCTGTATATGGCTAATAACACTGTCCATTTATTAATGGGGATATAGTTAGTGTTGTTAAAACGAAGTTGGTGACTCTCCAGCAGACCAGACGCTCACTTATCTGGTGTGAGTAGTTCTAGAGCTGGAATCTGGTGCTGGAATGTGGTGGGACGCCTCTCCGTGCTTGGGGGCAAATATTAGGAACGTGGTGGCCCCACCTCTCCGTGCTTGGGGGCAAATAAAAGCTGCTCTGCTAAAATATTTACTGCACGGTCCCTTCTGGTATAATTCAACACCTCATTTGACACCACATTGGTGCCAAATAAAAACCCACAGTTCTGAAATAAAAGTATTGGTCATGTGTCAGAACTCTACCTCCTGAGCCACTACTACACACAACATTATACAACAACACCACATAGACAGGGTCAGATCTCTCTGACCATACAGCACACCTAAAAAGTTGGTTTCACATAGGATAAGTTCCCCCAGACTACATATTCTGAAATATAATTATTAGTTTCTTGCCATAGAATATGATAGGTGATATGTTTCACTGATCTCAACACTTGATCCGCCTTTCATAATCCTTGCTGGAGTTTATGTATTTTATTTGTCTCTAGACCCTGAACTGGGGCGGGAGGTCTAGAGCGAACCCTTACTTGTTGTAAGGAACAGATTATGCTATTGCAGTATCAAATCACTCGAACCTTAAACAAATATTAAAATGTACAAATAAATACTTTATCTTACCAGAATTATGAATATAGAACACAGTAGATACTAGCAAAACTCAGCTGAGCTGCTGGCTGTATTATGGCGTCCCTCTAAATCTTTCAATTAGCTTGGGGAAATATCACCATTAATTAATTACTGTGTCTACTAGGACAACTTATGCAGAATGGCCAAGATGCGCGTCTGAGCGCCGATAATATGTTTATCTGCGGCCAATCAGCGCTTTACTTATTTGAAATTCAAACCCCTTTCAAAAAAAGTCACTTCAGTCATACCTCAGTCAAGTATGTCTTATTGTCTGTTGGTTCGTCCGTCTCTACTTGCGTTTCACAAAACAAAACACTTGTTTTTTTGAACCAACTCTGCCCTCCCCTACACAATTTTGCCTATAAAGTTATTTTTAGCCACCTCTGTCCGCTACTCCCCCTCTCTTGCATACTAACTAGATTTTAGCACTTGCGTCTCAAGGCGCGTTTACTTTGAAAATTAGTGACAATTTTTGTTCCAATGCAGTCGCTCGCTGATATGAACAACACAGTCTTTTGTCAATATCTTTCTTATTATCTATCCGTCTGTATAAATGAAAGCATATTATTTCACTGCTCAAGATGGGCCATCCGGCCAGCTAGGTTTTATATTCCTAACATTATTATTAAGAAAAGTTTCTTTTCAAGGTTATTTATTTTTTTGAAATATGTTCGAGAATCTTCTGTACTGCGTTAACCGCTGAATTCAAATAAACGGACTAAGTTATCGCAAAAGCGTCCAAGAAATGACTGTTGCGTATAACAGCTAAGGTCCCTTTTGTCGATTTCTTTACCTTGTGTCACTTGGGACGTGAATTTTTTTCCTCCTTTCCCCACCAATTGTGTCTCTCTCTAGCCTTGCTAGTTGCAAGCACATGTTCAGTCATATTTTTTTTCTCTTCTTTTGATCTCCGTTCTCAACCCGTTTCGAGTATAAATTTTTGCTTTCACGTCTAGCAAATTAATTTCCATGGCGTGTGGTGACCCGCGGTCTGGGCGATCATGTACTCGAGTAACTTACGCATCATTTTTATCCCTACTTTTTATCGTTGGAGATATTTTAACGTTGTATCACGGTAAATATCATCACACATCTCCCCACTTGAAAACATGCCTACGGCAAGTTCCAAAACCAGTGATACACATAGATAAAATCTCTCCTCACGCCTGCCACTACTCTAATTTTGATCACAGGGATGCCGACTGAGGAAATCTGCACCGATATTCAATTTGCCTGGGATATATCGGATACTAAACTGATAAGGTTGAAGCAATAAAGACCACCTCAGCAATCTTGCGTTTTCATGCTTAGCCTGAGATAAGAAAACGAGGGGCTGATGATCCGTCTCGACCACAAAAGTCCTACCATACAGATAGATTTAAAACTTCTTTATTGCCCAGATTAACGCTAAACATTCTTTTTCGCTTGTGGAATATCCTTGCTCCGCCTTATTCAATTTGCGGCTTGCATAAGCGACTGGGTTCAGTTCCCCATCAGGTGAAGATGATCTTTGCAACAAAGCCGCCCCGAGTCCTACATTACTTGCATCTGTTCTTAAGACAAAGTCCTGTGTCAAATCAGGCAGTTTGAGAATAGGCTTGCTAGTGAGTTTTTCCTTTAAGTCTTGGAACGCTAATTCACTTTGCGCAGTCCAAATAATTTTATCTGGAAGTCCCTTGCTAGTCAGATCAGTCAGAGGAGCACAAATAGAGTTAAAATCTTTGATATATTTTTGATAAAATCCGCATAACGACACGAATGATCGCACGTCCTTTTTTGTTTGTGGTCTAGGTGCTCTCTGCAGTTTTTCCAAGTTCTTGGGATCAGGGGTCATGTTACCCTGATATACAGTGTGTCCCAAGAATTCCAACTCTTTGCATCCAATACAACATTTTGTTGGCCTAGCAGTTAAGTTCGCCTCCCTAAGCCTCTTAAATAACATTTTTAGAGCGTCAATGTGTTCTTCAAATGTCTCTGTGGCGACGAGAATATCATCCATGAAATTCGTGATACATGGGTTATTCAGGGGATGCAACAATTTGCGCATCATCCTTGAAAATACACTCGGAGCATTTTTCAGTCCGAATGGTAGCATGTTGAATTCATAATGTCCATCCGAAGTGCTAAAGACCAAATAAGGTCTCACTTCAGGCTTCACTGGAATCTGGTAATAGCCTTTACTAAGATCCACCTTTGAAAAGTATTTTGCCTTGTTTAATCTGGCAAATAACTGTTTTGTGTCTGGTAATGGATCCACTTGTCCTTCTGCGACAGCATTCAGTTTCCTGTAATCTATGCACAGTCTGTGTTCCCCAGACGGTTTTCTCAACAAAACTACACTGGAGCTAAAAGATGATTCACTGTGTGAAATAATCCCCTCCTTCAACAAATAATCTATTTCTTCCTTCAATGCCTTCTCCTTCGCGAACGGAATAGAATAGGCTCTCATACAGATTGGGTTTGTGTCTACCAGTTTCATGTCATACTGTAGCAAATTTGTATGGCCTGGTTTATCTGTTAATACATCTGTATGTTCCTCCAGAACCTGTTGAACTCTCTCCCTCTGGTTTTTAGTCAGGTGCTTACTGACTTTTACCTGTGCTGCTGTTTCACAAGGATGTAATGGGTATTCATGCGAGGTGAGTGGTTCCTTTTGCATTTGAGTTGCGATAGCCAAGGTCAGTAAGGGGGTGCTTTCCTGGAGTGGTCTGTCCAGATACTTCTTTAACAGGTTTACATGATAAACTTTCTCCTTCCCCTTTTTGTCAATTTTATAGTTTGTTCTAGACACCTTCTCTAGAACCGTATATGGACCTTGCCATCCAATTTGTAATTTATTCTGGCTGCCGGGTAGTAGAAGCAGCACCTTCTCTCCCACAGCTAGTTCTCTGTCCTTTGCCTTCCTATTAAAATACGCTGCATGTTTCTTCCTGGCTTGTTTCAAATTATCATTTGCCAGTTTCCATCCAGCTTTCAAACGAGTGGTCAGTTCGTTCACGTATTGATAAGATGAGGTAACAGTCTCTTCCGCCTTCTCATCTGTCCAGGTCCTTAATAGTGCTTCTAGTGGACCTTTTATTGGTCTCCCAAATAGCAGAGTTGCGGGAGCCATCCCGGTTGAACTATGTGGTACCTCCCGATACGCAAACAACGCGGCGGGCAGGAATTGATCCCACAGATCCGGTTTTTCGTGTGCCAGCTTTCTCAGGATAGAAATGAGAGTCCCGTTGAACCTCTCTACCTGGCCGTTCCCTTGCGGATGGTACGGACTACAATGAAAGTGTCTGGCTTGAAATAGCTTAAAAACTTCTTCCGTTAGTTTCCCCTTGAACTGGGAGCCATTATCCGTCAAGATTTGATGCGGGAATCCTAATCGGGTGAATATTGTAAGTAGTGCCTCTGCTACATGTTTTGAATCAATTGATGGCAGGGCTACCGCCTCTCCCCACATAGAACAAGTGTCCACCAGAGTAAGGATGTAACTGTTCCTCCTCTTGGTCCGAGTGAGAGGTCCCACAATATCCACTGCAACCCTCTCAAAAGGTGTTCCCACTATGGGCATTTCCCCTAGAGTTGCAGGAGCAGTCCAGTGCTTTGGAGCTACCCTTTGACATTCTGGACAGGATTTGACATATCTTTTTATATCCTCCGTTATCCCTGGCCAGAAGTAATGACAAGCTATACGCTGTCCTGTGGCGCTGATCCCCATGTGACCACTGAAGGGAATCGCATGCCCGAGTTCCATCACTTTATCCCTATATGAAGTGGGAAGGACCAACTGGTTGTGACCATTTGTTCCAGTTCCGGCCTTTCTGTATAATAGTTTGTTCTTCATAAAATATTCCCCCTTGCTCGGAGGTGTGTGGCATTTGGGCAATTTTTTAAAACATGGCTTGAGTGTCCTATCCTCAGCCTGCGCCTTCCTCATCTCCTCTGGATGAGCATTTAGGTTCACCTTCTTCCTCCTTCTTCTGTGACCTGGTCTGCACTGTCGCCATGATCACAGGTTTCTCGGGATTCCCCAAGAAGACGTATCTACACCCCAATATCAGAGGGTAGATTGGTTCATCTATCACTGCTGCTCTGATTTCTCCTTCCACATAGCGAGTTTTCACCGTTATCCTTGCGATGGGAAGTGTCATGAGTGGTATGTCCTTAGTTGCCCCTTGTATTTCCACTGTTTCTGTGGTATACTGACTTGGGTTCACTAGGCTAGACTTCACAACTGAATCATAATCCAAACCTGTATCATAAAGGCACCTTATGGTGACCCCATTACAAATAACATCCTCACAAACTGGGGGGTGATAAGGTTCCTGCTGTCCATTAGGATTAACCTTTAATCGTTGAGTCCCCGACTTCATTGCAGCAATGTTTGAAGGTTTCCTTTTACAAAATTCGGTGTTATGGTTATCTCTCTTGCACCATTTACACCATCTTTTTCCTTGGTTAAACGGTTTTCTTTCGTTGGATTTTTGGTCATTGAACTGTGAGTTTCTGTCGCGGTAGTCATTTCTTGGCCGTTCAAAGTTTGTCCTACCTTTATTACTTTGTTCTCTATTATCAAATTTATTAAATTGCTGTGGAGCTTTAAAATTGTCTATGTGCTTCTTTTTAGCACCACTTACCTCTGCCTGGGCTGCCTGATACCTCTCAGCAACATTTAAAACCTCCCCCAACTTCTCTGCACCTTGTTCCATGAGAAATTTTCTCATGTCTGGAGCCATGGACTCTCTCAATTGCTCTATCATGATCATCTCTTTCAGATCTTGGGTCTTCCCCAGAGCAGTCCATTTCTCCAAATAGGTTTCCAGTCTGGCAGAGAATTGGTGGTATGTCTCCCCAGACAACAATTTGGCATTTCTAAATTTCTTACGATAAAATTCAGCATTTTTTTCGTACCTTAATAATAAAGCCTGCTTTAACATGTCATAATTGTCTTGGTCTTCTCTGTTCATTTTTGCAAAGACTTCATAAGAAGTACCTCTCAGTCCCTGTGATAGCTTTAAACTCCACCTCTCTCTCTCTAACCCATATGTAGTACCTAATAACTCAAAACGTCCTAGGTACCCCTCTATGTCATCGTCTTTTTCAACAAAATGGTCTAAATGGAACCCCATAGCTGAGTTTGAGGCTCCCAGACTGGGCGTAGCATCTGAGGCAAAAGGGCTGGCACCATTTTCAGGAGCCTGGCCTTGTAATTCCAGCTCCCTTAGTCGTAATTCGTGCTCCCTTTGCAACCTTCTATCTTCTGCCTCCCTTTCGGCCTTTTTATCTTCTGCCTCCCTTTCGGCCTTTTTATCTTCTGCTTCCCTTTGCTGTCGTTTCTCTTCTGCCTCAATCTGCAGCCTCTTAATTTCTCTATCAGCCTCAATTTGTAACCTCTTCTCTTCAGCTACTCTTTCAGCCTCTAATTTTCTTTCAACCTCTTTTTCTAATCTTCTTTCTTCCCGTTCAATATATTTATCACATTCAGCCGTTACATATTGAATTAAAATCTGACCATCCATTCTCATCTCCTTCGCCGTTAGCACAGCAGCTGATCTAAATTTTGCCAGCTCCGCCATACTTTTTAGACACTATAGTAATAAGCAAAATAAAATGTCCAACCACTAAAGCAATTCTAATTACTATAGTTTAAATTAATTATACTTAACCAGTTAACTAATTAATTATCACTGGCTGTGAAGATTCACCAACTTTTATTTTCACTTTTAATTTTAAGGGACACTTTGAATTTTTATAATTTGTTCCCTTAATTTAATTCTCCCACCAGGAGATCCTAATATTATTGATAGGCTAATGATCCAGGAACAAGAGACCCCAATATATGTAGTGGTTTTGATGGTATTGTATGATTGTGATATTACTTAATGTGAAGTATGAGGTCAGCTGTGAAGGCTCCTGAGATAAATGTAGCTGTGAATAGACAGAAGGCCCTTCTTGCTACAACTACGACCTAACACCTATCTTTTTTTATTAATGAATGTGGCTACGTTAAGATTCTAAGGTAATGATATGTAATGTGTGGTGGTAGTGTACATACACACACATATATATTTAACAAGTCTAATAGTATTAATAAAATGTTACAACACACTGAACTAACTCAAGCTGTGTAAAATTTTTGATATTAATATTTTCTTTAAGTTTATTTGTTCTGAACCAAGGTTTTATTTTGGCCAGAACATATGAAAGGTTTTGAAATTAGAAATGAAATGCATGAATATATGGCATAATAAATGAAAGGTGTGTACATATGTATTTCACAATAATATTTAATATTACTACTGTTTATTTTTAATTTTGCTGGGAGAATGATGAATGGATGTGCTGTTGGAGTGGCCTCATCACTCCCTGTATATGGCTAATAACACTGTCCATTTATTAATGGGGATATAGTTAGTGTTGTTAAAACGAAGTTGGTGACTCTCCAGCAGACCAGACGCTCACTTATCTGGTGTGAGTAGTTCTGGAGCTGGAATCTGGTGCTGGAATGTGGTGGCCCCGCCTCTCCGTGCTTGGGGGCAAATAAAGGAATCTGGTGTCCCCACCTCTCCGTGCTTGGGGGCAAATAAAGGCTGCTCTGCTAAAATATTTACTGCACGGTCCCTTCTGGTATAATTCAACACCTCATTTGACACCACATTGGTGCCAAATAAAAAACCCACAGTTCTGAAATAAAAGTATTGGTCATGTGTCAGAACTCTACCTCCTGAGCCACTACTACACACAACATTATACAACAACACCACATAGACAGGGTCAGATCTCTCTGACCATACAGCACACCTACCAAGTTGGTTTCACATAGGATACGTTCCCCCAGACTACATATTCTGAAATATAATTATTAGTTTCTTGCCATAGAATATGATAGGTGATATGTTTCACTGATCTCAACACTTGATCCGCCTTTCATAATCCTTGCTGGAGTTTATGTATTTTATTTGTCTCTAGACCCTGAACTGGGGCGGGGGGTCTAGAGCGAACACTTACTTGTTGTAAGGAACAGATTATGCTATTGCAGTATCAAATCACTCGAACCTTAAACAAATATTAAAATGTACAAATAAATACTTTATCTTACCAGAATTATGAATATAGAACACAGTAGATACTAGCAAAACTCAGCTGAGCTGCTGGCTGTATTATGGCGTCCCTCTAAATCTTTCAATTAGCTTGGGGAAATATCACCATTAATTAATTACTAAGTCTACTAGGACAACTTATGCAGAATGGCCAAGATGCGCGTCTGAGCCGATAATATGTTTATCTGTGGCCAATCAGCGCTTTACTTATTTGAAATTCAAACCCCTTTCAAAAAAAGTCACTTCAGTCATACCTCAGTCAAGTATGTCTTATTGTCTGTTGGTTCGTCCGTCTCTACTTGCGTTTCACAAAACAAAACACTTGTTTTTTTTGAACCAACTCTGCCCTCCCCTACACAATTTTGCCTATAAAGTTATTTTTAGCCACCTCTGTCCGCTACTCCCCCTCTCTTGCATACTAACTAGATTTTAGCACTTGCGTCTCAAGGCGCGTTTACTTTGAAAATTAGTGACAATTTTTGTTCCAATGCAGTCGCTCGCTGATATGAACAACACAGTCTTTTGTCAATATCTTTCTTATTATCTATCCGTCTGTATAAATGAAAGCATATTATTTCACTGCTCAAGATGGGCCATCCGGCCAGCTAGGTTTTATATTCCTAACATTATTATTAAGAAAAAGTTACTTTTCAAGGTTATTTATTTTTTTGAAATATGTTCTAGAATCTTCTGTACTGCGTTAACCGCTGAATTCAAATAAACGGACTAAGTTATCGCAAAAGCGTCCAAGAAATGACTGTTGCGTATAACAGCTAAGGTCCCTTTTGTCGATTTCTTTACCTTGTGTCACTTGGGACGTGAATTTTTTTCCTCCTTTCCCCACCAATTGTGTCTCTCTAGCCTTGCTAGTTGCAAGCACATGTTCAGTCATATTTTTTCTCTTCTTTTGATCTCCGTTCTCAACCCGTTTCGAGGGTAAGTTTTGCTTTCACGTCCAGCAAATTAATTTCCATGGCGTGTGGTGACCCGCGGCCTGGGCGATCAGGTACTCGAGTAACTTACGCATCATTTTTATCCCTACTTTTTATCGTTGGAGATATTTTAACGTTGTATCACGGTATATATCATCACAGAGGCAATCACGTGACAAGGACATACCAGTGAAACAAGAGGTGAAGAAATGAGGAGTGGACACGACATATCATTTAAACTATAATTGAGGAAATGATAGACGTAGACAGGACATAAAAAAACAATGACAAAATTTACGGACACGATCACAGCGACTTTCCCAAAATGTCCAAAGCAGAAGAAACGAAAGAAAACCTATAGGTTGTCATGAATCCTTTTTTTTCTTCCCGTTATTGCTGCTAGACTCACCTTTATTCTTGCGTTTTTTATTACTCTGTGCATGCACTATCTTTTTCCTTTTCTATTTTATATTGCTCTTCTCGATGGCCGCATTATCTTCCTTGTTATTATTCGTATTTTTGTTGACTGTCTTGGTACTGCTGTCCTCTTATCGTTTTCTTAAATCTCGTATTTCTCGTAATTCGTCTTGTTGCTGTCACCTTTCTTGATTTGCTAATTCTTGTTTTTTTACTTCTGTCAATTTCTCTTCATCTCCTTCAGTTTGCACGTTTTTATTTTAAGACTTTTCGCCGCTTGTCTCTTTTCCTTTTGCTCTGGATCGTCTCTAAACATAATCACAAGTCCTGGTGATCTTATAATTATGGCGTCTTTTTTAAATTAGGGATCATATTAGACATGCCATTAATCTTGTCGGATTTATGTTTTATTTGCTTCGGGTTTGCCTTCAGCTTTATTTGTTTATGTAAGAGATGATGTCATTAACACAGTCACTATCCAAATGTTTCATGTATGTTATAATGACACTAGAAAGTAACTCATCAAAGAAATCGGGTTTAGATATGGTGTGGTTTGTTATGCTTCATGTCTCGAGGACGAACTCCGCCTATGCCGGTCTCAAGCCCGGCTGAAAATGTAGAAGGGTGGCCTGCATATCCGTAAAATGTTGTGAAAGTTGACTTATATCACACTTCCTGCTCACTCTTCCAAATGTCTTCCAAGACTGCGTTTATCTATAATCACCTGTTGCAAACAGTCGAATCGGAAGTGATTATGCAATCTTAAGCAAACACTTCATGCTCTCATCTACCTGGAGCCAATGTGGTATTAACACGTTTAGTAATTCAATTAATCTCTCAGGGATGGGCGATACCCTTTGCCTGGACATACGTAGTGAAGTGTGACAAATGGAAACAAAGACTCTAGTACGGAGTTCTCTGCGGCGAAAATGAGAAATAAAGAAAGGGAGGGGATTGGGGGAGGACAATGGAAGAAAAAGTGAACGGTCCAATTTGGTGACACAAGGGCAAAAAGCATCGAGGGCTGTCACCTAAGGGGCGCATTCCCATGGTCAGTTATGACTGAAGGGGCTATTATTATCATTAGATTATTATAATAAAACAAAAAATTGACAAAGCTTAAACGTTATTTACATATGTTGCTAAATGTGGCGAGTTTAACAATAACCGTTGATTTATTTATTTTTTTTTTTTTGATAAACAAGACTGGTTTCTTTTTTATTTCAAGGATAAACTGACATTGTACATGAATTTTAATATTTTCATTTTCTGCTCTACTTTTACGTTTATTCTACATTTAATTGACCTTTATTTGCAGTTCTGGTCTGTAGTATTTGATGAATAAGAGAAGATTTGGGGGATGGGGACACCCTGTATCATGCGCCAGGAACGTGTAACAGTTTTCAGATTTCCAGAGCTGATTGATCACAGAAGGTAAAGGCTGGAAATCATAAAACACTTGGGATATATCATGTGAGAGACGGTATTTGAATGATGACCTCATCAAAAATATAAACCATGAAGTTTAGAATTCCACATTCATTTATCTTCTTCTCTGCCTTACAGCCTTATGCCCCAGCTGTTACAACTCGTATCAAGTTTTCTTCATACTTTTGTATATATATTTCAAGTATGCACTTCACTGACTATATTATTGTAACTTCGTGTTCATAGTTTTCTGAATACATTAGACAGAGATTGGAATAATACTCGAGATTGTTATTACTTTAATGTGTTCAAAGATGAAGCACGTACCATTTTTAGTGTTCTCACCTTAGACGTAAGAGTCTACTTTTAGAGTTTGCTCCTTCCAATTGTTATTTGCGTCTGTCTCTATGTTTGTGTTTACCTCTGTTTCTGTATATCTGCGTCTATTTTTTATTATCTGCCTCTATTTTTATGTCTGCCTCTGTTTTTTTTGTCTGTATCTATTTTTTGGATCTAAAGTTTTTTTTTTTTTAAGTCTGCCTCCATTTTTGGGTCAGTTTATATTTTAGGGGTTGTCTCTATTCTTAGTGTCTGTCTCTAGTTTATTTGGGTCAGTCTCTATTTTTTGTCTGCTTCTGTTTTCTTTATATCTGCCTTTGTTTTTATATCTGCCTCTGTTTCTTTATATCTGCCTCTGATTCTTTATATCTGCCTCTGTTTCTTTACATCTGTCTCTGTTTCTTTAGATCTGCCTCATTTTCTTAATACCTGCCTGTATTTTTATACCTGCCTCTATTTTTTAATATCTGCCTCTATTTTTTATATCTGCTTCTGTTTCTTTAAATCTGCCTCTGTTTTTTTATATCTGCCTCTGTTTCTTAATATCTCCCTCTGTTTCTTAATGTCTGCCTATGTTTCTTTATATGTCTCTATTTTTGTGTCTTATTCTGTTTCTTTATTTCTGCCTCTGTTTCTTTATATATGCCTCTGTTTCTTTATATCTGCCTCTGATTCTTTATATCTGCCTCTTTTTTTTAATATCTCCCTCTGATTCTTAATATCTGCCTATGTTTCTTTATGTGTCTCTATTTTTGTGTCAGCCACTGTTTCTTTATTTCTGCATCTTTTTCTTTATATATGCCTCTGTTTCTTTATATCTGCTTTTGTTTCTTTTTATCTGCCTCTATTTCTTTTTTTCTGCCTGTCTCTTTATATCTGCCTCTGTTTCTTTATATCTGCCCCGTTTATTTATATCTGCCTCTGTTTCTTTATATATGCCTTTATTTTTATATTTGCCTCTGTTTCTTTATATCTGCCTCGATCTTTTTATATCTGCCTCTGTTTCTTTTTTATCTGCCTCTGTTTCTTAATATCTACCTCTGTGTCTTTATATATGTCTCTATTTTTGTGTCTGCCTCTGTTTCTTTTTATCTGCCTAAGTTTTTTTATATATGCCTCTGTTTCTTTATATCTGCCTCTTTTTTAGTGTCTGCCGCTGTTTTGTTTGGTCTGCCTCTATTTTTTGGTCAGTTTCTATTTTATGGGTTGCCTTTACATCTTTGTGTCTGCCTCTATTGTTTGGATCTGGTTCTATTTTACTGTATGACGTCACCAGACTTAACGGTCTTTTATATTTGAACATGCTCTCTAATATAACTGACTAGGTTGAACGGGACACGCTTCGCCAAATTTAATTTGTCAAAAAATGAAACGAATGCCTAGCAACGCTGTTAATTCGCTTCCAGGATATGTGGACTCTAGTCACTAACTCTCCTTTTAAAGCTGTAGAGAATTGATAGAACTGATATTATTTAAACAACATTGCACAAAACTTGACCTTGATAACTTGACCTTGACAAGGCGTTAGGATTTATGGTTAGTCTATAACGCGACGCACTAAAGACGACTTATCAATGGAAACGTACGGTTACGTATGAGTCAACCACTGCGGATTATAACGTCTTCGTTGTTCCCTATGTTTCAGAGCCATACAATGAGACTAAATGTGTGGGTTGAGAGACTATTATATATGACATGGACTCTATATATTTTAATACCCATTCAAGTCACTATGCAATGAAAGCTCCTCTTATCACCTCATGTTATAATGTTCGGTGGAGAAAGTTGGTAGGGTCTTATGGTCATTTTCGGACTCACAGGGGGACTTGTCAAACACATCGTCTTAACTTTACTTTAATCAGCACTTTGTGCCGGTCAAAAATGCAAAATGTTATGTTTGTTATGTTAATTCATTAAGAGAAACACGGCTTATACATATTCACTGACGTGTATTGAGCATAGGGTGCATTTATTTATCCTATTTAAAATATAGCTGTATATTTCTATAATAGCAATAAATATCAGAAACATTTTCCTAGTAATTTAAAATACATTGCAATTGCTTTTTTTGCTACAACAGTGATACAAACAAAATTGTATAAAGTAACTATTTAATTTTTTTTAAGTTATGACAAACTTGACCCTATATATTACTTCCCTTGTAATAAAAATTACGTCCCTTAGATAAAACGCATAAATGTATCTTAACGTTTAAGTATGAGGGAAATAACAATGCGATGGTAGTGGAACATTGATAAGAGTTCCAAATGTCAATGTCTGGTTGTGTAGCGAATGAAGAAAGTTAGTTAAAAGTCAATGTCTTTACGTGCTTATTGTATGTGTGGGAACTGACTTTTGTCCCCCCCCCCCTTTTTTTTCTCTCCGACCCCCCCTCCCCCCCCCACCCTTCCACTTCCTTTCTTTTTCTCCAATGCGTATGGAATCAATACTTGCCGAGTTTGTCTATGTAACCCGCCAAGCACTCCAACGGAGACAAATAACATTCATTAATGTAACTGCTATAATATAAAAGCCTATTTGTGTTGCAAGAAAGTGCTAAATATCTCACAACTGGATTAAACTAATATTAAATCCAGGCTTGCGCCGTGCCCCCCCCCCCCCCCCTTTTTTTTCCCCTCCTCCAACCCCAATATATAAAATAAAAAAAGGCAACCACAGATGAAGTTTGAAAGATGTGTGCAAGAGAGACATGAATAGATAAATACAGGATTCTGGGAGGACAGAGATGCTGATCGCAGAAAGTCGAGATGCTCCCTACGATAATGCGAAAACAGGCTCTTCCAACACCCTGTGGAAATAGCCATTTTAGAGATGCCCCCTAAACGAAATGGGTTCAGTTCAAAACGGAGGAAGAATAGCCAAGAGAAGGATGTCACTTGAGAGCCACGACCCAAGGTTGACCGCTGCCATAAAATGTCAAGGTCGATCAAATGATCACAGCATACGATTTACTATTTCTACAAAGTGATTGACAAGTCAATTTCTTCTATTTAAAATGTTATTATCAGCACTTGTACCTACTGGATATACATAACATGCACGTCGAAACAAGGAGTAATAAATACCATATGAAATTTGACAAATTCGTCGTATTATTTTATTCCCATAAATTAAAAAAAAATACAGCAAAAAAAAAAAAATTATAAAGTGATTAATAAACGTAACGTTACAAGACAGAGCAAACATGATTGCCCGCCACGATGTCACGTGATCTCACCTTGCGCTGTTGAGTTAATGTGACACATCATTTTATGTCATAAAATAACAGGTAAGTCGCTGTATTGTGATGTTTGTTTCATATAAAGTAATTGGATAACAGTAAGAACTAACAAATTAAACATAACAAGTGACTTTACAATTACCCTGTACAATCACGTGTCTTGTTACAAATACGTTGTTAGCAATAATCTAAAGAGCATGTCGTAAAGTTCTCGGGAATCTTTGAAGAGACAAAGACATAATAAAACCACTGCCCATTCACACATGTCGTTGAAGCGACTAATACGAGGTCGTGAATGAGGATGGTAACTTCATCACGTAAAACAAATTGCTTCAAGAACCACCGCTGCCATTGTATCCCATGCTATACGAGGAGCGCAAAAGAGAATGAAGATTGTCACAGCATGGTCAACAGCTGTGGACTATGTGCTCCACAGGGATCAGGTACGGAATGTCAGTCGTGTCATAAGAGTTGACCAATAGAGTGTTGTGAGCTTGACGACACGAAACTGCGTGTTCAGCAGGTCAGGGGAGAATGTAAAGGGGGTTCTAATTGGTGGAGAAGAAAAAGGGAGGTCAGAGGTGGAAAGGTAAAGGCAGGGAAACGCATGGCGACGTGGACTGGCAAAAGTGAATGATTATGATAGGAAACTCCATAGAGAGCGATACAACAGGAGGCAATCTGATCATCAGAAGTTGTCCCCGCGTCCATCAAGTGTTTCGTCCCATTACTCTCCTTTACACTCTAAGGGGCGGGCCCACCTGGGTCATAACTCCCAAGTGTCTCTGCCGCCTGTTGTCTTATGCAGAAAATGAACCCATTACACCTTGGTTGCAACTTTAAAATCCACCATTCCACCAGCCTGAGGCAATTGTAAAAGTAAACCACCCATTTGATGAAGACAAATTATTGCCGTCGTTCCGCAGCACACCACGACTAGGAACAGACCCTGACACACCTGCGCGAAGCTAACAAGGCGTCAAGCCACTGCGCGTTAGCAACTGAAATCTACCTGCGATCGACACCTCATATAAAACACCGCGTGTTACATGTAAGATATTCCTTTCACCAAAACAATGAACAACTCAAGATATTTTTCTGGTGTTTCCTGTACCACAGGTAGGGATAGAGTTTACTATCCCGAGTTCTTTAGCCCATTGCGGTTGTTCCACCGCCAGCATGATACATTTTCAGCAGTTTCACTAAACCTCTTCAGTGCCCTTGTTGTCGACTCTTCAGTGCCCTTGTTGTCGACTGTCACCTCAGCCCCAACAATTTCAATAAATCATACACTGATGCAGCCACGAGCTCTCATGCACCCACATAAACAACCATGACCCTTGGAGTGAACCCATCGTGTCTCAGATCCGCGGCTAGATCTCTATATTTTACCGCTTTAAACGAATGTTGCTAGTCCAATCTGGATTCAAATGGCACGGTCAGCTTAAGGTAGAAGTATACCCAGAAAAGCTTAAAAAAATAAAAATCCAACAATTTTCATTTTCATGCTTTAAATCATCGTCAAAATGTTCTTGAACTAAAAATAATTCATAGAAGCTTAGAGATACTCTGGTTTGATAGGAATCAGTGTTTTTCTACACACACCCCCTTGAGTGATTTGCATAGCAACCAATGTTTATAGTTGGTTACCACGTGAATAATGACCCAACAAGAAGGTGCGTAATTGTAAAACTGCGAAATTATAATTATACATAGGCAACAGGAAAAAGATATTTATAACTTTTCCACGGGGAATCACTCAATGATTTCTTGTGAATTTTTCAAAAGTGTGTGTCTAGAAAGCTTTGATCGTAAATTTCAACATTTGTTACATGCATAGTGCATTTTCACCAACATCAACTCTATTTATTGCTAGTTTTATACTGATTCTGTATAATAGTAGTTAGCAGAGCTTCTTTTGTTCACAATGAGAAATAAGACAAAGACTGGGAGGCGTGTACACCAACAAACCGTTGCCTGAAAATGAGACACCTATTGTCGATAGTGACGCTATAAAACCTCTGTGCTCCTCAGCAAAGAAAATAAAGGTCATAAAGGTCCAAGAAAGTGAAGGACAAGCTAAAAATGACAACAAAGGAAATGGGTTTATCCTTATGGATGTAAAACTACTGTTTGTGTTTTTATGCGCTAACTTTAGATATGACAAATGTTATCAGTACTCACTGACCTGTGAGATCGTCGAAGAGACTCGGAATGGCTTTTGTCATGAAATCAGTATCAAGCGCACAAACAGTGGCGAATGGACTGCCAATTTCAATACTTCTGATGTTTCATCTTCAGCTACTCACAAACAAAGAAGTAAATGTGCGAATGGTGGCATTTGTGCGTTCTATTGGGAAAGGCCACAGTGCATTGCAGAATTTTTCGATATACATGAACATAAGTCAACGCATGGCAAAGAAAGCATACAGGAGAACGCTGCACAGGATCTATTCAGCAAGTAAGGACATTGCAATGGAAAGACCCTGAGAGCACTGAAAATGGGATTCATAGACACTGCAGCTGCAGTAGAAGGAGACCTTTATTCAACAGGAGCTCATTAAACTTCATTTTGTGAGTTCTTTTTCTGTTTTTCTTTGTTTTCTCGGAATTGTCTTTTTAGCATAATTGGTGATCTTTGAAACAAGATATCTCTGGATCTGTACATTCAATTGACATGAAAATTAACACAGTTGGTTATCATATAATCTTACAGATTATGACTTAAAATGGATACAATTGAATTCAAAATTTTAGTTTTATGACCATCATGCATATATAATGAGGCACAAATATCAAACATTCAAGAAATATAAATTTTGAAAATTCATTACAAATCAACCTTTCGGTCAATATCTGTTATTTTAGATCAAAACCTTAAGCTATATATACTAATTCAATTTGCCAAGTTTCAGTCAGATCCTTGTAAAAATAACATAGTTATGATGTTTTAAAAAAGGTGTATAATTTATTCACTACGGCGGCCATATTGGATAGCTAATTTGCATAATTAATGAGGTCATTATGTGGACAAAAATGTTAAGTCCATACTAACACTATACCCATGGTTGTTTGTTTCTGAGATGAAAATTTGAGTTTTTTACCCTACAAGGTAGTCTACTACCTTAATCAATATAACCTGGTGCAACGGTGAAGAATGCAGCGCTATATCCGGCCGTCTGATACTCTCTGGATATGCCCCTCGTCCAGGTAGGTCTAACGCCATCTCCCAGTCATTTGCACGGTCAAGAAAAGATGGTAAACTGCTACCTGAATTACTCAATTTGTGGTGTGCTGACTTTCCTGCTCTCAGAAAGTATGTATTTGCGCTGTTCGGCCTGACTTTGCTATTCGCCCTCATCCTTTCCAGATCTATTTTCGCAGTCTCCTGTAAGTGTGGCCGTATGACCACCACCTCCAGCATTCATGCTAGGGCCCAAGGATAATAAAGTAAACTACCATTGTGGTTGAAAAAGACAACAAATTTATAACTAAATAAAATCAAGTATGATAAAGTAAACTACCATTTTGTTAGAAACAGACAATAGATTGGTAACTAAAATAAAAGAAGAGAAAAAAAGTTAACCCAGGGAAATTAACATTAGGAGAAGGGAGAATTACGGAAAAAGCGTTAGTATTAGAATGCAGGCCAAGCTTAGCTGGGTCATGTGATATTTTTATCCAATAATTAGGTGTCACCGTGAGGTTTGGTAGGACAATAATTTGGTTTTGTTGAAACAAGGGTGCATAAAAAAATGGTTTGGGAAATTTGAATAGTTTCGGAAAAGGGCTATTTGTTCTACAGATGGGAGATAAAATGTTGTACAGTAATACTTAGAGGGGAAGGGAGAGAACCCTTTAAATCAAAGCTATTGAAAACAAGTCTGGCTTACACTTACATTGTTTCTATGAGTACACAGTTAGGGTGTAGAAAATTTGCATATCAAGAGTGTTTTAGTAAGCCTTAAGAGGGGAAAGTAACATTTTAGCAAAAAACCTCCAAGGGAGACAATAACTAATTAACGTACCTTACAGGTTTTGTGATTTGGGAACAGGAATAAACGCAGGAGAAAAATGTGAGTAAGATGTAAACAGTCATGGAACGAACCTCACTGACTCGCCAGCGGGGGAATTAACCGTGAGTTTGTGATCGGTGGTGAACTGAACAACGGACCAATCGTATTGACTGGAAAACAGATAACGGATCATGGGAATGAATTGAAGGACAAAAGAGGTTAGTCCTACCAGAAAAGTTGACAAAACGAGACGTGCCGTGCTGGGCTCTCAAGTCAATGAAAAAACCTGTGGTTGACAGGAGGTTACCCAGTTGAAGTAGCTAGACTTAGATCTATTAGTGGTAGCAATTCTGGAGAATAGCTTAAATTGTGGTTAACAAACTGTGCTGAACATATAGGATTAGCAGAGGGGGTGAATAGTAGGAATTGTGATAGGTGCTGGAATTCGCATGTTATGGTAAGAGAACGCTTGAACTATTTTATAGACTTTTCAGGAAACTTATTTTCCCAAGAGGTTGATGACGCTCACAGTTAAAGTAGCGTGAAACAAGAGAGAACAGTGAATCAAAGGCACGGCCATATAAAGTACAAGATTGTTAATATTTATTTGTTGATTGCTAGGTTAGGCTGTATTATAAAGAAGAGGAGGCAATGTCATTAGACAAGAATAAAGAGCAAGGTTTTGCAAAACTGACTTATGAGACAAGTTATGCGCTCTCTCACGTCAACGTAAGTATCGAAGCCAATACTACAACACTAGCCGAGGTTCGATTAACAATATAAATTGTGATTTGATTGATATGCCTTTTAATAGAGAATAAGACTGACCAGGTTTATACGGATAAGAGGAAAGAAGAGTAAAGGGTGTATTTGATAACTATGAAACAACTCATGCGCTTTCTCATTAAAGAGTAAGTATGAAGATGCCACCACCGCTGTCACATACTACTATTACTAATTGGCGCCATGACCACTCTTCCTCATAGCGACAATATGGCTACACCATTTCCAGAGGAAACATACCAACAGCACCACCTCTAGACCAAGAATCATAGAAAACAGAAAGAAAATTATTTCAAGTGGGAATACATATGAAATAATTGTAAAAGAGACTTCTATACAACAGAAATAGCAGCATAAATAAGTGAGTTGAAGAGACATTGAGACATGGAGAGGTGTTCGAAAACCAGAGAGAACAGAAAGAAGAGAATAGCAATGAGAGACTTCGCTTCAGAGTTAAAGCGTTGTAGAAATTACGCAGTCGATTTCCCTTGCATAAGAATAGTAGATGGATGGGTTGCAAAAGTTTATAAGATAGAAATAAAGGACATTGTTTAAATAAAGCTACAACCATTGATAGTGAAAGAAGGGAGACTAAAATTAAATTTGAAAAAACGAACTGAACCTACAGTTACTAGAATGGAACCTCAAACAAAGAAAGTCGCAGTGCAAACGGATGACAAGTGTAAGAAGAGTCTAATCCCAGTCAGGGTAAGGTCAAGACAAGTTATAAATGATTTACCTGATTTGGTCAGTGCTGAAATAGTCGATAAGATAGAAAACGTGACATCTGAAGGAAGAAATGTGAAGAATGACAGTGCAATCATGAAGCCAGATACATTCTTGTCGATTCAATGGAGTCAAACACAGGCACGTAAGAAAGATAAACCGTACAGAAAAGTCCATCAAACAATTGCTAATATTTCAGAGCTAGAAACTGTTGATGGTATGCTGAACAGTCTAGTGTCAAAAGGAATAGGTGTTCTAGAAGACATGAAGACATTACTTATGACCCAGATGGGAAAGTCAAGTCAAAGTAACAAGAATATTATTGATAACGTAAAACAAAGTAACATTCAAGATCAATTACAAGATGAGAAACAAGAAGCTGTCAAATGCAAAGATCCAGAAACAACTGACCTGAATGCACAAAGTTATGTACCGACTCCACAGTTGACCGACGTTCCCTTAGATAGTGGATATTCAAGAGATGATAGCCCTAGTCCACAAAAGAATCAGGAGCAGCTGAAGCAAGTCACATCATCAGCACAGATAGACACAGCAACACAAACAGAGAATAAGGTTGCAGTTTCAGCAACACAAACAGAGAATAAAGTTGCAGTTTCAGCAACACAAACAGAGTATAAAGCCGCAGTTTCAGCAAAACAAACAGATGTTGACCTTAACACTGACACATCATGCAGGCATATAAGAATAGCAGTAAGAAGGAATTCTATCAAAACAGGTCCACAAGAAGTACACGACATAAACACATCATGCAGGCGTACAAGAACAGCACATTGTCCCTATAACGACACAGCAAGTAGAGAGCAGGAAGTACAGAAGAGAGTAAAGAGGGTTAACAATAGTTCGGAGGAGAAGAAGAAAATTATCAAGGTAGCTAACCCAAGTGAACAGGAGATGAAGAAAGCATCAAAAGACGAACTGAAGAGATCTAAACCTAACACTGTAGTACTAAAGTATGCACAGAGACCTCTGAAGAAGAGGTTTCATACAGACTTATCGGGAAGACAAGATGAAATTCGCAGACTTGTGGTGAGAATATTAGAGGAACTTAATTACTTGGATGTCAAGATAGCAGATAGACCCGTGTTCTAGGTTCGTCATCAAGTTACCCAGACAGTGTATCGTCAGATGAAGAAGATAAAAAGTACCAGGTTGACATCGAATTTGAGTACGATTCGTTAAGTGCAGAAAAAAGTACTATAGACTCTAACGAGAATACTCCAACTGTAAAGGAAATAAAGAAGGCAATAAAAGATATCCTAAAAATATCCGATCTTAACACCTTGACAGTACAGAAGATTCAAGAATTGCTGGCAGCAAGGTTTAATAAAGACTTCTCAGACAGGCAACAAGAAGGGCGCAAACTTATGCTTGAAGTACAAGGTACAGGTCTAAAGTACCGCCGCCTCATTACGCCTATGACGACATCCATTCAACCAGTCCGGAAGACAGAATACAAGTAGGGCAGCATACAGAAAGTGAACAGTACAGTGAGATTCTAGAGGATACGACAGCAATAAGAAATGAATGGAACAGTGCTGATAATGAAATAGATGCACCATACAAACACACGAGAGCGGCAGAACAAAAGAGCAGAGCACGAGAGCAACAGCTATTGAAACAAAATGACCAACAAATAGAGACTAAACCACAAAGTGGTGCAAGTCAAACCCAGGACATTGAGGAGACATCAGCTAAAGATTCAGATACGCAGGAAGAGATAGAGCAGGAGAATATAAGAGGAAAGAAGAGACAGAGGTTGTCGTCTTCAGACGATTCGGCGGATAATAGACAGCATCTAGCAAAGCTAAGACATGTAGAAGAGGTCAGACGGAGGAGGAAGAATAAGATAAGAAATGGTGGTGCAGCGAAGAGTACCGAAGATATAAAGACACTATTTCAGTATATGGACAGGAAGTTTGAAGAGTTAGAAAAGAAGACCCAGTCCACGGTCACACATGAAGCGCGTACAAGTACAGATCGAGGGTATTTAGATCTAAAAGCCGAGATAAGCTGAGACATAGAAGTGATAATAGAAGAAGAGATACGGATCGAAGGGATTACCGATCCAAGAGCCGAGAAGCTTATAGAAACAGTAGTAGAAGTAGAGAAACTACTAAGGATCGAGGAAGATACCGATCTAGTAGTAGAGAGGAGGAGAAAAATAGGAGCAGTAATAGGGGAGATACTAGGAGTATAAGTAGAGGTCGAGGTACCGACACAGAACCTGAAAGAAATTCAGGGAGCGCAAGAAAGGAAGAAATGGAAGATAGAGAAAAACCGAAGAAAACGGTTAATGAAATCGTATGAAGTAAGGAGGTTGAGAAAAATTCAAGAGATATAAGAGATAGAGAGGTAGAGAGGAAACAAAGTGTTAATGAAGTCAGAATAGTAGAAGGGACTCAAGATATTGATAAACAGATAGCATTAGAATCGCGCAGGAGCAAAGAGACCATGATGATGAAGTTTTTAGATATGGTGAATAAGTAAGGAGAATGGGAGAGAGTAGCAGGAAGCTATGAAAGGAGAGACATAGCATATTAAGATACATAACAAGATGGCGGCGGCAGCTGAGTCTTGAGAAGACTTAGTATAATTGGTCTGTACCGCACACAAGAGAGAACTGAGTACACCTGACCAATAGGATACTGCAGTAGGGGAGAAGAGTGAAGGAGATGTAAGAGGTAGATTCGAGGCCATGATAGTTGGGAGGAAATTATGTGAAAAGTCGTGGTGACGACGGCAGAAATACTAGAAACTTAGATTTTTGGTGAAGCAGCAGAGGAAGACAGCAATTATGGAACAAAATAAAGTGACAGTTATAACTATCAGCCACAAGTTAACATTAGCCTAGACGATCAAGTCGGGACATTGAAGATGAGAGACCTTTGCAGTCAACGAGAAGTGAAATACTACAGCAGAGTCGGAGCCTTACGGAAGAAATAAAGAAGCAATAATCACATGAGAGTCTACCTGCACTACACAAAGACAGCACATCAGTGTTCGCAATGTTAGTCACATGGTCACAACCATCGTTCCCTATCCCTTTGTCAGCCCCAACATATTCCCTGTGACACCTGTCGCAACCTCAGTGATCATGTGAAGCGAACATGTGATGACAGAAGATAGTCTCTTACAGCCTCACACGAAGCAACATAATTCAGCAGAAGCGGAGCATTACAGAAGAAAACTTGAAGTAACAACTACTACTACCAGCCACAACTGCATCCACCAGTCTACACACTACAGTTGCGACGCTTGAAGATGAGATACATTTACGAGCAGCTGAGAAACAACAAAACTTATCATCATTGAAGCTCTACAGCATAGCATACAAACATTCGCAAGAATATTGTTGACAAATCGGTAGAACCGGTATAATCAGAACTTAACAACAGAAAGCGAAGAAAATGACATCTAATGTATGGACAACTTTACCATCACCAGATTCATAATGTAAACATCGTCAAGTATTCAAATCATTGTCATACTGACAACAACATATTAAAATTCGTTCGTCCTCATCCTCCTGCAGAGCGACTATAAACAGATTACAAATGATACCAACTTTATCACAGTACGACAGTCGTCTCTCCAGTAGAGAAATTTACACTGTTGGAGCTTGTAAAAGAGATCTCCACATTCTTACAAGCAATGTAATCGTCGTAAATTACTCACCCAGCAATAGTATTAATTCACAGCACTCACCCAGCTATAGTGCTTAAATACGGTACCCCAATCAACGGTATCCAACGGTTAGTTAGATAATTAGATCTATCAGTGGTTAACATAGTGGTTATTGATATTTCGGAGCATACTTAGACATTTACACTATTCATTAACCTGGTGAACAGACAGGGTAGAACTTTGCGAAGAAACTTAAATGTGTAGAACATTATCACTAGTGATAAAGTACATTGATCACATAGACATGAGTGATAAGTTCATTAGGCTCGGAACATAATCAGAGTGATAATAAAATAGTTTAAATAAAGAGACCATTGTAACTGATAGACTAGATTAAACAATGAACTATCTCAGACTAGAATAAAGACACAGCATTTCAGAAAGCTTAAACAAGATTCCTCACAAGACAAGACTTACCATACTACAGAATTAACACTGTTAATTAGTTTATATAGAACAATTTGCATGTTAATTTATAATGTATTTGTATTTCAGATATGTATTTAGTACGAATTCAAAAAAAAAAAAAAAGAGATGGAACAAGAGACAGAGGCTATGGCACAGACCAAACCTGATTACATTGAAGCAGGAGGACTTACTTGCTCAGATGGAGGTGCACACATGTTACTGATGATGGGCGCCCCAGTGGTTACATGGCAACATAGAGACAAGATGTGATTGTTATGTGGATACGATAACCACTGTTTATTTGAAAAATGATAGTACTGACACTTATTGGTTCAAGTATACATTAGTTTCGTGCATAATGATGTTCAATATTTGGTTAAGTCCGACATACAGGGGTACAATATATACAGTTCAGACTGAGTAACGATTCGACTGGTGCATCCAAGGCTAGCATCAGCCGAGCACATCATGTTCTGACTTAGTGACATAGGTCTTTCGCTATTGCCCCAGGACAGATGTTTGGATTCGCGTAGATAGCTGCACACACGACTGATAATTCGACTGGTGCATCCAAGGCGAGCATCAGCCGAGCACATCAAATTCTGACCTAATAACACACATCTCTTGCTATCACTTTGGGATTTAGTTAATACATGCATGGTGACGTTATAGATATACTACATTCTGACTATCTGTCCGCTACAATGTAATACTGACATTGACGACAGATATTACAGACATATAACGGACTGACAAATCTCTGCTTTCAGTGGCAGTTCCATGTCGCCCTTTGTGTATATATAAATAGAATATTTGATTAAACATGTTTAGATAAATTATGAAATACGATGTTCCATATGTGAGTAATTAATGACATACGCATTATTATTTAGGCTATAGCATAGTCTTACTTTTATTTTTAATTTTCTTGACTGTCTTTGATGTTTTTTGAGCAAGCTGTGGGTGGTATAATATAGAGATGATAGTGGGATAGATAGACTTTGGTTACTTGTTGATGGAACGCAAATGTTTCCCTCTGGGATACATTTGTGCCCCCGGGACGTATATGTAACCGTGAGGTTTGGTAGGATAATAATCTGGTTTTGTTGAAACAAGGGTGCATAAAAAATGGTTTGGGAAATTTGAATAGTTTGGGAAAATGGCTATTTGTTCTACAGATGGGAGATAAAATGTTGTACAGTGATACTTAGAGGGAAAGGGAGAGAACCCTTTAAATCAAAGCTATTGAAAACAAGTCTGGCTTACACTTACATTGTTTCCATGAGTACACAGTTATGGTGTAGAAAATTTGCATATCAAGATTGTTTTTGTAAGTCTAAGAGCAGAAAGTAACATTTTAGCAAAAAACCTCCAAGAGAGACAATAACTAATTAACGCCCCTTACAGGTTTTGTGATTTGGGAACAGGAATAAACGCACGAGAAAAATGTGAGTAAGATGTAAACAGTCATGGAACGAACCTCACTGACTCGCCAGCGGATGAATAAACCGTGAGTTTGTGATCGGTGGTGAACTGAACAATGGACCAATCGTATTGACTGGAAAACAGATAACGGATCATGGGAATGAATTGAAGGACAAAAGAGGTTAGTCCTACCAGAAAAGTTGACGAAACGAGACGTGCCGTGCTGGGCTCTCAAGTCAATGAAAAAACCTGTGGTTGACAGGAGGTTACCCAGTTGAAGTAGCTAGACTTAGATCTATTAGTGGTAGCAATTCTGGAGAATAGCTTAATTTGTGGTTAACAAACTGTGCTGAACATATAGAATTAGCATAGGGGGTGAATAGTAGGAATTGTGATAGGTGCTGGAATTCGCATGTTATGGTAAGAGAACGCTTGAACTATTTTATAGACTTTTCAGGAAACTTATTTTCCCAAGAGGTTGATGACGCTCACAGTTAAAGGAGCGTGAAACAAGAGAGAACAGTGAATCAAAGGCACGGCCATATAAAGTACAAGATTGTTAATATTTATTTGTTGATTGCTAGGTTGGGCTGTAGTATAAAGAAGAGGAGGCAATGTCATTAGACAAGAATAAAGAGCAAGGTTTTGCAACACTGACTTATGAGACAAGTTATGCGCTCTCTCACGTCAACGTAAGTATCGAAGCCAGATACTACAACACTAGCCGACGTTGGATTTACAATATAAATTGTGATTTGATTGATATGCCTTTTAATAGAGAATAAGACTGACCAGGTTTATACGGATAAGAGGAAAGAAGATTAAAGGGTGTATTTGATAACTATGAAACAACTCATGCGCTCTCTCATTAAAGAGTAAGTATGAAGTTGCCACCACCGCTGTCACATACTACTATTACTAATTGGCGCCATGACCACTCTTCCTCATAGCGACAATATGGCTACACCATTTCCAGAGGAAACATACCAACAGCACCACCTCTAGACCAAGAATCATAGAAAAAAGAAAGAAAATTGTTTCAAGTGGGAATACATATGAAATAATTGTAAAAGAGACTTCTATACAACAGAAATAGCAGCATAAATAAGTGAGATGAAGAGACATTGAGACATGGAGAGGTGTTCGAAAACCAGAGAGAACAGAAAGAAGAGAATAGCAATGAGAGACTTCTCTTCAGAGTTAAAGCGTTGTAGAAATTACGCAGTCGATTTCCCTTACATAAGAATAGTAGATGGATGGGTTGCAAAAGTTTATAAGATAGAAATAAAGGACATTGTTGAAATAAAGCTACAACCATTGATAGTGAAAGAAGAGAGAATAAAATTAAATTTGAAAAAACGAACTGAACCTACAATTACTAGAATGGAACCTCAAACAAAGAAAGTCGCAGTGCAAACGGATGACAAGTGTAAGAAGAGTCTAATCCCAGTCAGGGTAAGGTCAAGACAAGTTATAAATGATTTACCTGATTTGGTCAGTGCTGAAATAGTCGATAAGATAGAGAAGCTGACATCTGAAGGAAGAGATGTTAAGAATGACAGCGAAATCATGAAGCGAGATACATTCTTGTCGATGCTATGTAGTCAAGTACAGAAATGTAAGAGATATAAACAGTGCGCAAAAGTCCATCAAACAATTGCTAATATTTCAGAGCTAGAGACTGTTGATGGTATGCTGAACAGTCTAGTGTCAAAAGGAATAGGTGTTCTAGAAGACATGAAGACATTACTTATGACCCAGATGGGAAAGTCAAGTCAAAGTAACAAGAATATTATTGATAACGTAAAACAAAGTAACATTCAAGATCAATTACAAGATGAGAAACAAGAAGCTGTCAAATGCAAAGATCCAGAAACAACTGACCTGAATGCACAAAGTTATGTACCGACTCCACAGTTGACCGACGTTCCCTTAGATAGTGGATATTCAAGAGATGATAGCCCTAGTCCACAAAAGAATCAGGAGCAGCTGAAGCAAGTCACATCATCAGCACAGATAGACGCAGCAACACAAACAGAGAATAAGGCTGCAGTTTCAGCAACACAAACAGAGAATAAAGTTGCAGTTTCAGCAACACAAACAGAGAATAAAGCCGCAGTTTCAGCAAAACAAACAGATGTTGACCTTAACACTGACACATCATGCAGGCATATAAGAACAGCTGTAAGAAGGAATTCTATCAAAACAGGTCCACAAGAAGTACAAGAAATAGACACATCATGCAGGCGTACAAGAACAGCACATTGTCCCTATAACGACACAACAAATAGAGAGCGGGAAGTACAGAAGAGAGTACAGAGGGTTAACAATAGTTCGGAGGAGAAGAAGAAAATTATCAAGGTAGCTAACCCAAGTGAACAGGAGATGAAGAAAGCATTAAAAGACGAACTGAAGAGATCTAAACCTAACACTGTAGTACTAAAGTATGCACAGAGACCTCTGAAGAAGAGGTTTCATACAGACTTATCGGGAAGACAAGATGAAATTCGCAGACTTGTGGTGAGAATATTAGAGGAACTTAATTACTTGGATGTCAAGATAGCAGATAGACCCGTGTTCTCAGATTCGTCATCAAGTTACTCAGACAGTGTATCGTCAGATGAAGAAGATAAAAAGTACCAGGTTGACATCGAATTTGAGTACGATTCGTTAAGTGCAGAAAAAAGTACTATAGACTCTAACGAGAATACTCCAACTGTAAAGGAAATAAAGAAGGCAATAAAAGATATCCTAAAAATATCCGATCTTAACACCTTGACAGTACAGAAGATTCAAGAATTGCTGGCAGCAAGGTTTAATAAAGACGTCTCAGACAGGCAACAAGAAGTGCGCAAACTTATGCTTGAAGTACAAGGTACAGGTCTAATGTACCGCCGCCTCATTACGCCTATGACGACATCCATTCAACCAGTCCGGAAGACAGAATACAAGTAGGGCAGCATACAGAAAGTGAACAGTACAGTGAGAAAGAAGAGTAAAGGGTGTATTTGATAACTATGAAACAACTCATGCGCTCTCTCATTAAAGAGTAAGTATGAAGATGCCACCACCGCTGTACCTGAACTTATTTGACTTTATATGTGAACTATGAATTGATATTGATGCATGCATTTGAGCTAGGCCTGACAGGTTAAATACAAGAGATAAGGTTGAGAGGAAGAAAAGGAAGATAAATTTTGGGCAGACTATATTTGTATAAGCAAGCGTCTGCAGAAGAGATAATAATAATAATAATACCTTTGAAAAAAAAATTGAGCCAAAGTCTGGATGCATGGATATACAATGGAGATTGAAACATATCCTTTATGAAAAAATGATGGAACTTATATTTTGTAAATAAAGCTGCTGTAGTTGGAATTTCGCCAAGTGAGTTGGTTTGATTTATAAAAGGTGGTGGAGTGGGTGTGCTTGAAATCAGGAGTAACTGAGATTTAAATAACACCAAACGTGCCACTATACGAGCTAGTCGCTACTTAACAACAAGGAGGGAAGAACGAAGCCTGGTTAAAAGAAACGAACCATATATCATCCAAGAATCACTACCTCTGGCGGTGATGGCCAGTCAATAAGAGGAACATTTACTTAGAAGATAAGTCAATAGTGAAGAGTTGACGACTTGAATATAACAACTAGGCCTGCCACAGTCATCTAGTTATATATATATATTAAAAGAAGACCCGGTATTGTCACACATTATTGCTAATTGGTGCCTTTGGACCAGTTCGGAGATCACCACCGCTGTCACATTATTACTAATTGCTACCGTGACCAGCTCCCGGTTCACCACCAGTACGGGCACTGTGTCATAGGCTCTTTTAGCTCGAGGGAAGCCAAGCTATCGGCAGAAATATTTTTGTCAAGCAGTTAGAGAAATGATCTGAGGTTAACCAGACGTGCTTTGTGATAGTGTCCTGAAGAGTGATGCACACGTAGTTAGACGTAAGGAATCCGGCCAGGTTTCCAATTTGATTAACCTCAACAAGTTTTGTGTAATTATTTCTTGGACGTGATTGAAATCACGACGAAATGTGTAGTTCATTCCTTACTGCCAGTAAGTAGACTCTCGCCAAGCTTGGTTTTATGTACTTTTTCAGAAATGTTTATTCATGTGACAAAATCTTATATAAAAAAAAAAAAACAATGGAAGATAAGAGAAGCAAACCTGAGCTTGCAACAAGAAATCAGACTAAAATAAAATAACACGAGAAAGTAGAGTAAACAGGAAGGATATATGAAAGACTGAGAAAAATCTTTGGAGGACCATGAATATTAGTCCACACAGTTGATTGACCTTCGTTTTATTTGGTGAAGCCATTAGTGATGGAAGAATGTAGGCTATAATGAAAAATAATAACGTTGAAGTCTTATCATGAATGTACATATGGATTGACATTTTGTATGAAGATGCATTTGAATACTTTTGGTTTGATGTAAATAAATTAATCTTGGAAACTTATCGGCTGTTTGAAGAGTTCGTAAACATGAATTTAAACTGGAAGGATGTATGTTTAAAATGCACGATTTAGTGATCAATGGCTCTCCTAATTACATCAGCAAAATAGAAGGAATAATGGATCGAAACCTGATCCCATAGATTAAGTGAGACAATATCCATCTCTGGCGAGCTTTAAGCCAGTAAATAATTAAAATCTCACATGACTAAAGAAAAAATACTATCTAGGTAATAACCCCGACGGCTACATAAGCTTCTTCTTGTCTTTACGCCCCACCCCAAGCTTCCATTTTATTTGTGTTACTGTATGTTTCTAGTAGAAGTACTACATTTTCACATACACAAACACTCATATATATATATATATATATATATATATATATATATATATATATATATATATATATATATATATATATATAATATATATATATATATATATATATATATATATATATATATATATATATATATATATATATATATATATACTACTCGTCAAAAGTCAAGGGCCACCCTATTAGTTTCAATACACTTTTATATAAGCGTATAGAATGATTAAATGAAGGATGTTTTTAGTAAAAATGGGTGCAATATCTTCCTCTTACAGTCCTCTATGCACGTTTAGCATAAAAACAACTCACCGACAACCATTGGGATCATGTGCAATTTGGTTTGCTAACCATAAATTCACATTTTTAATCTGTTTTTTCAAACTTCCGTACAACCAAACAGGTGAAGTAATCGTGCTGATTGACATTTTACGTGCAATGGCGACTTTTCGTGAACAGAGTTCACTCTTAATTTGTTTTACAATCAGCAGACTTAGGGTAGTTTCATCACTTGCAAAAACCATGCCACCGAAAAGAAGTCTTGACACCTTTCAAAGAATGAGGGCTATAGCTTGGGTTGAAAGTGGTTTATCTGTCCGTGAGGTTGCTAGACGGCTTGCAGTGTCACACTCTTCTATCCAAAGAATTTTGGAGAGATTTCAGGCCACAGGAAGTGTGAAGGATCGCCACCGGCCATGTCGCCCTAGATGCAACAATAGACATGATGACCGGTACCTCTTCTTGTCAGCCCTGCGCCATCGAACAGTGACTTGTTTCACTCTAAGATGTCAGCTGAGACAAACTGTAAACTTTAATGTCACTCAAAGCACCATTCGATGACGTTTACATGAATTTAGACTGGCTTCTCGACGTCCTGCAGTCAGAATCCCTCTTACTCCTGCTCATCGCAGAGGCCGTGTTGCTTGGTATCGCGAGCACATCCGATGGACAAGGCAACAATGGAGTCAAGTTCTCTTCACTGATGAATTTCGCTTCACTGTGTCATTCAATGATGGCAGGATTCGAGTTTGGAGACGACCAGGAGAGCGATTTACTGATGACACAATTCGAGAGGTGGATCGTTATGGTAGGGAATCTGTCATTGTCTGGGAAGGCTTCTACAGACACGGCAGGACCCCACTCTACATCATCCAAGGCAACGTGACCGGCCCAAGGTACCAGAACAAAATTTTGAGATCAATTGTTCAGCCTGCTCTGGAGACCATAGGTGGAAATGCCATCCTCCAAGATGATAACGCTCGACCCCATCGAGCTCGTGTAGTGAATGAGTTTATTCAGCAACATGTGATCATCAGGATGGCGTGGCCAGCTCATTCACCTGACCTTTCTCCGATTGAGCACCTCTGGGATGTCCTTGGTCGAAGATTGTCAACAAATCACCCCCTGCCAATGGATGTTGCACAGCTGACTGCATTTCTGCTTCAGGAATGGCAAGCTGTTCCTCAGGATACTCTTCGGACCCTTGTGGACTCGATGCGTCTACGCTGTCTTGAATGCCTTGCTGCAAACGGTGGTCATACCCGATTTTGAAATGTCTATTTGTCCAATATCTATTGTGTGACTTTTGAAAAGGTGGGTGACACACTTCACAGCTTCATTGCGTTTGAATGCGTGTTTCCATTTTTTTACGTGACATGTCATTTTGGTATTCAATAAATACCGTTTTGACTGATACCAATTACGTTTATATCAGATTTGTTTTATGGTTTCAACCAAGGTTTTTCTAAGTGGCCCTTGACTTTTGACGAGTAGTATATGTGATGATGTCTAATCTGCAAGATAAAATTTTTCGCATCATGCGAATGAACGTTGCAGGAGCGTTCATTAGCCCAAAAGGCATGACATTCCACTGGTAAAGACCTTGTGGAGTCGAAAATGCAGTGTAATATTTTGCTTGTTCAGTTAAGAAAATCTGCCAATATCCCTTGGTTAAGTCAATTTTAGTGAAATATTTAGCTGACGAAAGACGAGTAAGTAGATCGTCAATCAAAGGGTGAGGTTTACTGTCTGGTACAGTTTGAGCGTTAAGTTTCCTATAATCTGCACATAGTCGTATATTATTGACCTTTTTTCTAACAATACCTAGTGGTGAAGCGAATGGGGAGTTACTATTTTCGATAATTCCTAATGCTAACATCTGTTTAAGTTCTTGAGATGTTTTATCTTGAAAATGAATAGGGAAGGAATAAGAACGATTTTAAGTATAATGTCGTGATATATTATAGAAGTTCGACCTGGTATATCAGTCAAAACATCTGAGTAAGTCTCTAAAAGTTTACTAATAGAATTATTTTCCTGTGAGGTAAGTGAAGATGGAATAGCAACATCTCTCCAAGATTCGGAAGATTGTAATTCTGGTATAGGAAAAGACATTTTAACCTCAGGAAATGATGATTCCTCTTCCTGAATTACAGAAAGACTAGAATATTGGCAAGACCCAAGTGATTTATTGTCTAAGTCTGGAAAAATAGATTGCAGACGTAGTGGACGAGTAAAGAACTCTTTCAACATGTTTATATGTAAATGTTTTTCTAACCTTTTATGTCTAGTATGTAGTCGACGTCAGAAATTCTGTCTACTACCTTATAAGGACCATTCCAAGCGACCAGTAACTTATTATTCTTTCGTGGAAGTAGCACGAAAGCTTCGTCACCAGGAAATAACTGGCGCAGTCGTCTATTTTTATTTTGAAATTGTCTAGCTTTATCTGTCGCAGCCTCTGATGAAGCTGTTGCCATTTGGCAAGCCTCTATGATTTGTTTACGTAAGTTAATAAAGTATTCATAAGATGACTGTGTTTCCTGAGTCATCTCAGCGTCGAGTAGTAAGTCTTTAATAAGTCCCATTGCACCTCTTGGTGGAGCACCAAACACTAACTCGAACGGAGAGAAACCGGTTTGTTCATGCGGAATCTCTCGGTACAGGAACAAGACAGCTTAAATAGCTCTGTCCCAATCTTGAGGATTGTTTACGGTAACTTTATGTAACAGTTGTTTAATGGTGCGGTTGAGCCTCTCAACTGAACCATTGCTCATTGGATGATAAACACTACTGAGACTTCGTCCTATATTAAGTGTCTTCATTACTTCCTTCATTGTGTCAGACCCAAATTGAGGTCCATGGTTCAAAAGTAATTTTTTTGGAAAACCGAGCCTAGAAAATATCAATAGCAAAGCATCAACTATATCAGATGTCGTAATATTTTAAAGAGGTATAGCCTCTGGCCATCGAGTGCATGTTAGTATGTACCTATGACCTCTAGCAGTAGGTAACATAGGACCAGTAAGGTCCATTGCCATCTTATCGAATGGACGAACCGATATCTCGCAAGCCTGAATGGGAGCATTATGGAATGCTCCACGAGACTTAACTTCCTCGCAAATTACACAGGAACGTACGTACAGAGATACGTCTCGTGAAATTCCTAGCCAGAAAAAAGACGACAACACTCGTGAACGTGTGCGAGTGTAGCCCATATGACCCGCGCATTGGGAGTCATGTGCATGTCATAGTATGTATGTCCTTAACGACGATGGTATTATGACTTGTTGTTTTACCTTATCCTTTTCTATAATATTCCCAAGTAAAATATCATTTTTGATAGTGAACCAATGTTTAACTTTATTTTTAAAAGTGATATCATCATATTTGTTCACTAATGCAAACAATTTCTTCAAAGAGTTATCTTCTCTTTGTTTGAGTGCAAAAGACTCTCTATCAATCATCGATTTAGGTTCATTGTCAGTGTTATCCACTACTTTAGTGACTGTAGTATCTTTCTTCTCTAACTCATGAGCTTGAGCTCGTGTTGTCACTGTATTGGCTGCATACAAGTTCAATCTTTCCCATTCTAATATCTCCTCAGGTGTGCAGTCTTTGCTGCCATGGATACGTCCGACTGTCAAATCAGCAACAGGATTCTGAAGCAGACATACTTTAACTTTTCCTGAAAAGAATGGGGTTTTAACATCTATGATTGCAGTGGGGTAATACTCAATAGTCCCAACGAAAGTAATGCAACGTACAAACTCTTTAGTAACATAATGAGGATGTACTAAGGATTGACGGATGCCAATGGTGGTGGATCTGGAATCCCTCAAAACTGAAATAATGTTTCCTTCTAAAATTCCTTTATTAAAAATCAATGTACCTGTTCCATCGTTAGCCGTGACACAAATAGCAGGAGTAGGTTGTGTAACTTGTATTGTCGGCTGGCTGGATTTCTGAAAAATAGTATGGCATTGTGGACAAATATTTGCCACGTTATTATCAACAACATAACATGCAGATGATGAATGTGTTGGGGTATCAATATTGTTATTACATGGAGGTGCATTGGTGGTTAACGCTGCCCCTGTATTATGAGTAAATCGTTGTTGATGTCTGGAGGTGGAGCGTTGTATGTCATAAAAACCTGAATAATTATTGTTACTGCTCCTACTGTTATAACTTTTGTGTCTTGGTCTAAAATTGTCATTATTCTTACGCCAAGAGTTACCATTATTATTTACCTTATCAGTAAAAGGTTTATTCCAACTTGGTTTTTGTAGAAAATTATATTTATGTTTAAACTGAGGTACCTGATTTCTGGACTGTTGTCTACCTCGGTTAAAATTAATTATAGTTGTTATAATGAATTTGCCCCTGATTGTAATGATCATTATATCTGCTGTTAAAATGATTCCTATTTAGGCTGTGTGTTCTTGATTTGTCATAACCATAATATGACATGTTAGATGCTACAGGTAATGGTTCTCTTAGATGTGAATTAGCCATGCTGACATTAGGATGTGCGATGCAATAATTTATTGCTATCTCTTCTAAAGCCGCAGTGGTAGGTGGTTTACGTTCCTGTAAGAAGGAAAAAAATGGGAGACTAACCGAAGATAAAACTTTATCACTGAGTAACAAATCCACCAATTTATCATAAGATTTATTTACTCCAGCAAGTTCCACCCATCTATTAAAGGTGTTGCGTATATTCGCAATAAAGCCTATGAAATCTTTTTTTGAATCTGGTTGAAGATTTTTAAACCTTAATCTGCATCCTTCCTCATCCAAATGAAAACGTCGTAATAACTAAGCCTTTATGGCATCATAATCGCAAGCCATAGTAGGATCAACATTCTAGGTTGCGTTTAAAGGCTCACCATCCAAAAATTCTCGAAGTTTAAGTGCCCATGCAGATTTTTCCAAGTTATTTGTCTTACATACCTGTTCAAAACGAGCCAAACGATGCTAAGTCGTCAAAATTAAGTTTAAAATGTGGCAATTTAAAATTATAATAGATTTAATGTTGGTTAGGTGAAAACATATCATTGAATTAACACCATGGCTAGTAGTAGCGCATTGTGCTTTTAATTTGGCTGTTTCCAATTGAATAAGGACCAATTCTTTTTCTTGTTGCCTTATAATCTCTTTTTGTTTCAATTTATTTTCCTCTTCAATCCGCAATATTTCATCTTGTGCTGCTTTTCTTTATTCTTCACGCTTAGCAATAGCTTTTTGTTCTTCTTCTTCTCGTTTAGCAATAGCTTTTTGTTCTTCTTCTTCTCGTTTAGCAATAGCTTTTTGTTCTTTTATTTTGGCCTCACGTTCTTGTTCTTCCCGTTTAGTAGTAGCTTTTCGTTTTTCTTCTTCTCGTTTAGCAATAGCTTTTTGTTCCTCTACTTCTTGTTTAGCAATAGATTTTTGTTCTGCTTCCTCTTGCTTAGAAATAGCTAGTTGTTTCTCTGCAAAATCCTTAAGTTCTGGTCCTTTTAACCAATTTTCCAATTTTAACGAAAGTTTCTAATGTAGCCATCCTGAAGTTAATAATCTATATATTTAATCAATAATATGTATTAATTAACAATATAAAGTATTCAATTATTCATATATACGTAGTGGACAATGTAGTACAATGTCTCGACTAGTGTACTAATCAATCTCTGATATGTCTATTATATTCAAGGCAAACTATAACTTTATCAGTATTTGACCATATATTACACCATCATGCCCTAGTCATAATGAACAACTAATAGTGAAATGAACTACTAGTGCAAATTGTTGCACTCATTCCACCAATTCCCTTTTTTTTAAATTTAATCAAAATAAATCAAAATAATTTTTTATCATATTAATACCTAACAAATTTATACTATTATTATTATACTATTAATTTATAAATTAATAAATACAAGACAAACAATAAACTAAAGTTTTACAAGAACATAGCACATCACAATTGACAAATGCAAACATAAAAATGATTATATGAAACAAGTAGAAAATCGGAAGTAGGGTCAAGGATAAACCAAATCTAGGTTAAAAACACGTACACTGAAAACGGTAACGTCACAGGACTCTATAACTGACAAATATTTAATAATTATAAACTAAATAATAGAAAGGTTGAGAATAGACGTAATAGCTTACTAACGAACGACGAAAAATGAGTAAAACTGAAACTTAGTACAGAAAAATACAGCAGATATCACATAACCTTACAACTAACATCTAATATTGAAATTTTTCAATTACAAGCAGATAGTTCCCAGGTAATTTATTTGGGGATCTCTTGTATCCAAAATTGCAAATATTCAATGAACCCTAGGATCGATCAGAACTGTTGTGGTCAGCCGAGGCGACATAACATCAGTTCTGATTCCCGCCAACCAAACCCGCTTAAACATATACAAACATACGAATATTATATAAATACATGTAACATACATGAGTCAGATATGCCTACCAAATTCAAAATGGACCACAGTTTGCTTCTGTTAAACCACAAACGGGTACTTAGCTTTTGGAGATCGATAGTTTTCTCCGAACAGTGCTGACATGCATCAACGGTACAGATAGGTCTTTCTTGAAGCTAGTATTTGATGTTTGCAAGTACTGGTACTGTTCTGGATCCATTATTGATATTGAATTGACTTTCGACATTGTCTGCAACGGTCTTGAATATTTGACGTTCCTCTTGCACACAGATTGATGACGTTGTGCTGCTCTTGCGTTGTTATGCGTATTGCGTCACAAAGTGCAAGGTACGTGAGCAATTTACGATTGTAAACCCATTCTTGGCAATTCGAACGATAAATTGTCCTTTTGAATCAGATTTGCTCTCGTCAAAGTAGGAAGAAGAAAAAAATTGTTTTCGTTACTTTGTTGTTGCGTTCCCTTGCTGCTGTTGCTACTTTGCTGTTTCGTTCATCGCTGCTGGCCGCCACACTGTTACCGCACGCTGTTAACCCACGTTGTTATTCGTGTGTTGCCACCAATTTTATTGCCGGTTGCTTTCAGTGTCAGTTCGTGCGGCAACGTAGTTTTGACATTTAATTCCTACTTGTTTTGATTTAATCATCAATGTTCATTATTCTGTCCATCTAATAGTTGTGCTCTTTGTTTATAAATAATTCTCTAGGTTTAGAGCGTATTGTGCCTTGGTTGGAATCGGGAATGATGGGCCAAAATTGTTTAACCTTCAACATCAATCAATGGACAAGTCCGTTGTGGTAAGAGTCCAACGAACACATTTAATCACGGCATAAAAATCCAATAGACAGTTCATCATCATAAGGCAAAATATAATAAAATCGTCATTTGAGTTTACCACCTTAAGTCGTCATAAATTCAGGCTATTTACACGTGATTCCGTGGATCGGCAATCCGGTAATGAACAACCCGACTTACGCGATTAATGTGACTTTGGATACGTCTTCATAAATATTGCTCCCTGTATATTATATCCAATTTTAAACGTATTCCATTTCATCAATGAGACGTAAAATCGTATCCACATCTAATAGGCAGACCCTGGTGCCGTATCATAAATTGATTTTTTACATAACTATCATCATCACGGGAGTCTTCAAACTTGCGTCCGTCTAGGACCAAGGTTAACATAAAAGGGGTACAATTATAATGTTGTCACGTGCTAGCTTATCAACGCGACACGTCATCCTAAAACTAAGCAACTTATACTCTTTGCTTTCAACACCGTGAAGCGCGAAAACATATGAGGGGCGTTCAGAAAGTAATGCATCACATCGTTTTTCTCAGCTAATAATGAAGATAGAAGCATGAAATTTTGCACACTTCAAATATGGCATGTGCCAATTGTGTGCACTAAATTGCACCACAACCGGCCAAATAATACGACTGCGCAAAACCGTTGAAATAGAGCGTGTTAGCAACTTGCGTTATAAGCAGCGAATTGTGATAGAATTTCTCGTTGCAGAGAAGGAAACTGTTGTGAACATTCACAAGCGTCTATGTGATGTGTATGGAAGTTTTGCAGTCGACAGGAGTACAGTCAGTCGCTGGGTTCAGAGAATCAAAGAATCAGAAAGTGGAGATACGGAGCTGCTTGATCGGCAGCGCTGTGGACGTCCTGCCACAGCCACCAACGCAGAAATGTTGAAATGCGCTGAGGGCATTATTCTTACTGATAGGCAAATCACTACTCAACAATTGGCCTTACAGCTGCCAGTCAGCATTGGTAGTGCAAATGCAGTTATAAAAACTCTCGGATTTTCTAAGGTTTGCGCAAGATGGGTTCCTCGAAGTCTCACAAATGACCACCGATTGCAAAAGAAAGCAATTTCTTCTGAATTGGTGGAGCGTTTCAATGCTGATGGAGAGATCTTTTTGGCTAAGATCGTTACAGGTGACGAAACCTGGGCACATCATTTTGAACCTGAGACAAAAAGACAGTCAATGGAGTGGCATCATCCGCAATCACCACGAAGAAAGAAATTCAAGACAATTCCTTCAGCTGGAAAGTTCATGATCACTGTCTTTTGGGTCATTAAAAGTGTGATTCTTGTAGACGTTATGCCAAGAGGAGAGACAATCAATTCGCAAGCTTACATTAAGACATTGAAAAAACTCAATCAACGTTTTCGCAGAGTTTGGCCGCACAAGAATCCAGCAGACCTGCTTCTCCTTCACGATAATGCGCGACTTCACACGAGTCTGGCAACACGGGAAGCAATCACCAAAATGGGTTGGAATGTACTACCCCATCCACCCTATAGTCCCGACTTGGCACCCTCTGATTTTCATCTATTTGGCCCTCTTAAAGATGCACTCCGTGGGACAAGGTTTGAAGATGATGAAGGAGTGATTCATGCAGCGAAGAAATGGCTACATGATCAAGACAAAACCTGGTACGGGCTAGGAATACATGCACTTGTTTCGCGCTGGCATAAAGCCGCACAAGTTGATGGGGATTATGTTGAAAAATACCGATGTTTACATGACATATCCATGTATATTGTATATAAATTTCATGTTTCTTGAATAAACAGGTCCTGAGAAAAACGATGTGGTGCATTACTTTCTGAACGCCCCTCGTAATATACATAAATTGCATTTCAAAACCCAAAATGTGCAACTTTTACCCGAGCTCACTACAATAGTGGCTAATATCATAAATCCTCTCGTAACAACAGTTCTCATGTCTTGGCCAATAACTTCTATTGCCTTCGTCGTCCGCTGTATAATCGAGCTCATCCGAACTGAAACCTTGGGCATATTCGTCGGAGTCCATAACTCTATCTTCCCCACTTGATGAATCGGATTCTGATTGCATGTTAAGCTGGTACTTTTCGTGTCCTATATATACTCCTCCTGTCCCGTCTTCCTCTTCTCCAAGTCTTCAAATTGTTTTTCCAAATCTGCGCAAAGTGCCGTTACTTCTTATATTTCCGTTGTACCATTATTCCCTTCTTGATCTTTGTTACTTCTCCTATTTCTCTCCTTGCCTCGACTCTGAGATCGGCATTCTTTTTGATCTTTACTTCTGCTTCTATTGTCCTTCATGAACTATTGACATTTTCTATCAATATATCTATACAGTGTGGCTATCTCTCCGTCTTCTTTTCCTCTCATGACGCCTTTATCATTCTGCGCTGGCCCCAAGTGTGACGCTACAGTATTTATCTCCGTTTGTGTTCCGGCACTAATCATCTTTGTTTTATTCACTTCTGTTTCTTGTGTTATTGTCCTAGGTTGATTAGTATTCATAGGGTTCAATTGTGTCCTATTTGTTTTTACATCACTGACCTGTTGATGTCTGTTAAAGGTTTTTCTCCATTGTTTTACTGGCTTTATATGTGCTCGTAGCCCATCTTCTGTTGTTATCATACATCTTTGTTGGTCACTCGAAACATTATTTATTTCCCATATCTTTCCTTGTTTTATTCCGTTGATAAAATTTCTCACTGCAATGCGACAGTGTGTTTTATTGAGACTGTTCCAGTGTCTCTCTATAGTGGCCACGTGACACGTTTTGCTGCGGTTGTCTCTACTCCACTGTCTAGTGTATGGAGTCCAATGGTGTCTCTGTTTATACTGATATTTGTGACGATCACCTGCAAATAAGTCAATATTACCTTTTATGTTCGCATACCTGGCGCTGTTATCAACCTTGGTTAGTGTGTCACTAATCGTTTTTACCAGGTCTAATGTCTGACTGTCTCGCTTGTCATAATGTGTCTGTTCGCTCTGTGCCATCATACATCTGAAAATAGTCACTTATTTCTAACGCTAACTTAAACTAACTTGTACCTGAAAATCAAAGGAAATGTTTCTATTAGTCTTGGGTTTCATGAAAGAAAATATTATGGTTAAAAAAAAAACACAATTGTATGCATACACTGTTACAATTCCATATTACTGACACTACTATACTAATAATAATAAGAATAGTAATAAGAATAGTAATAATAACCACAATAATAATATTAATAACAATAATATTCCTATAATGTCTAATTAAACTAATTAATTAAGACATCTGCGTTGGAGTACTCGTTTGCCCCGATGTTGCGAGCGCGGCCGACTTTTTAATGCTACTGTTATATTTTTAGTTTTGCGTATCTATCGCACAATCTGGACTACACCCTGTATTATTTGTTACACACGAGCGTTTTTCCGTGAATCGGTTACTCTAGTGCACTGTATGAACTATCGTAAAACTACTTTATTGGACGATGTATGTCGACATTGCGTTTGTTGTGATGACTCGTTCCCGTGCTGGAAGGTTTAACGGAAAAATTTCGATTTTGTTTCCGAGTTGGCGTTACCAGACAGCGAATGTCAACCTTGCCTTGTTATGGTGACTTAGTCTCGTGCAGGAAGGTGTGAAGAAAAAATCTTGACTTGATTTCTGAGCTGGCATTTCTGGTTAACTGGTTCCTAACTAGTTCACTTCTTCTGTTTACACTTTCACTGTTTCCGCTCTGCTTTTTGTGTAACTGCAATTATGCCTTCTGCTTGTGTTGTTTTGCCGTCTGTAGTTATTTAAGTCTGTCATGGACCAGTTTGTCTGTTATACTTTGTCTTTGTAGTTTAATGAAGTCGATGCTCTCTGAGGTCGGTCTCGGCACCAATTAGTATCTATATGTGTACAACAAGAATACTGATGACGTACACTACGATGACCTTTCCGAACAGGTGGTTGGAGAGAAAAAAATGTTTCGTTCCTTGCCTTGTGTTCACAAGCTCGTGATTTGGTCGGGTGATTCTCGGTGTCAACACTCTGAGTTGTCCACAATCTTCACTTCCTTGTCAGGATAACACAATATATATTGACAATTTGTACAGCACACATCTGCCACCTACGAATTTACATAAAATCTTGAGCAAGCCACTGTCGCCTCAACATGGCTTTCCTCGTATACTGGGGTTTATGCGACCTGCCTGCTTCACTTACGATTCTGACTGAGCTGCTGAAAAGCGTGTCTAACAGGATTTGTTAACCTCTTTTCGGATTCTCCGTCTCATGCAATTTGTTTTTGCGCATCCCCTTTTTCTACTTTTTCTAGACCTTCCTATGTTTGATTCTCATTATTCGTTGCCTTTATCTGCCACAAATGTTATAGAAGAATTTTGCGCATTTGCTATAAAGAGCACTAAACAAATGGCTATGTTAGAGAGAAAGTAAACCCTTATGCAGGCCACCAAGAACAACTTTTGTCAGTGGAACGTCGAAAGCGTGCCTGGTTTGGGCAACTCGTCATGACTCCTTTTCGAAAATGATCCTCCAGGGAACAGTCGAAGATAAACGGAGAAGAGGAAGGCAAAAAAATCCTGGGCTGATAACATCAAAGAATGGGCAGGGCACGGTTTTTCCACACTTGTTCGCATTGCTGAGTATAGAGAGCAGTGGAGGACCCTGTCTGCTGATGCTTCCACCATGGGACCCCTACGACCCATGACGGGTTACTGGTTGAGATGATGATGAACTTTATATATATATATATATATATATATATATATATATATATATATATATATATATATATATATATATATATATATATATCTATATATATATACATATATACATTTCCTACAAGACCTCACTAGGCGTGATGGTCACTGATTGCTGTGTCAGTCAGCGAACAATGACAATATATATATATATATATATATATATATATATATATATATATATATATATATATATATATATATATATATATATATATATATATATATATATATACATAGTTCTATATGGCAGCGAGACAAGGACAGTATGCTGAGCAAGAAAGAAGGCTCACTACTTTACATCTACGGTCTCTTTGTCACATCCTCTGTATTTCATGGAAGAAAAAAATACAAATGTCGAGGCGTCGTCACGTGCGGGGCTTCAAAGCATGTATACTCTTCTTAGACAGCGCATGGAAGAAGGTCGCGTTCCGAAAGATATCTTTAACGGACAACTGCCAGATGACAAAACAACAATTGGGCGACCGAAGCTGAAGTTCAAAGATGTGTGCAAGAGACAAGAGGGTACTGGACATAAATCCAGAAAGCTTGGAGGATGAAGATGCCCATCGCACCATCTGGCGATGCTCTCTAAGGTGCCACCTCAGTTTAGGCGAAAAGAAACACATGACAAGCAGAAAAGTGAGCAAAAGTCGAAAGGAACACGAGGTGTAACTGGTCTTCTCCCCTTGCTCCGAAGTAGTGGTCCAACAGTGGCCCCAAACCTAGAGTATCTAATTTGGGTCTTCAAAGGTGTCTATCGTCGCACAAGATTACTCTTCGCAGAGTTGTAGATAGAAGGATAATGATGCTTCTACCTAGGGGCAGTTTACACAACATATTTCCGAAGTCAATAACAATGCTGAATGCGTCTGAGCACGTTATTTTGTTATCTGACCCGCCGCCTTTTGTGAAGATATATATTGTATGATTTAGTTTGTTCAAGTCCCCAGCTGATTTAATTTAGCGAACTTAATCTTATTATTATTGTTATTCTTAATGGCTATTCACATGTAGATATAACTATATATTAAATTCTAGATACACACATGTGCCTTTCGCTCTGTAATAATTAATTCACCTATGAATTTATCAAAATACCTGCATACAAATTTAATGTTCAATTACTTTAGAACTTTTAATAAATATGACTTGTGATTAAGAAAAGTAATTAGGTGTCTTCACAGAAAAGTCTTTAGGCTTGATGAATTTAGCAAAATAATGTTCGGTTGGTTTTGGTCTGTTACAACTGAGACTTGTCAAAATGCTGAAATGCCGATGCTGCTTTTCCGTAGATCCGTCTCTGTGGTGAGGGGTAAGTTCCCAGATCAATCAGGAAGTAACCGGTCCTGGTCAAAGCAAGACTCTTCAGGTCTCGATCTCAAGCTTCAAACCACAGTCTACTAGTTTAGCAAATGGTCTCTCCGGGTCATACTGCAAATAGTCGGGTCGCCTTGTACTTGTACCACAAGCTCAATAATTGAGAGATCTTAGACTTCTTGCTCAGTAAAATAGTCTTGGCAACTTAACACAGATGCCACATACTCGTCGTGGGTATTATTCCTGCTTCAGAATCAACTCTCGGGAATGGGCGATACGCTTGTCTGGACATACGAATTGAAGTGTGGAGAATGGAAACGATGACTCTAGTACGGAGTTCTGTGTGGCGAAAATGAGAAATAATAGAAAAAGGGGGGGGGGGGGGGGGGGGGAAGAGGAAAATGGAACAAAAATTGAATGGTCCAATTTCGTGACACGAGGGCAAAAAGCATCGAGAGCTGTCACCTAAGGGGTGCATTCCCATGGTCTGTTATGACTGAAGGTCTATTATTATCATTATATTATTATAATAAAACAAAACATTGACAAAGCTCAAACGTTATGTACATATGTCGCTAAATGTGGCGAGTTTGACAATAACCGTTGATTATTTTTTTAATGAACAAGACTGGTTTCCTTTTTAGTTCAAGGATAAACTGACATTGTACATGAATTTTAATATTTTCATTTTCTGCTCTACTTCTACGTTTATTCTACATTTAATTGACATTTATTTGCAGTTGTGGTCTGTAGTATTTGATGAATAGGAGAAGATTTGGGGGATGGGGACACCCTGTATCAGGCGCCATAAACGTGTAACAGTTTTCAGATCACCAGAGCTGATTGATCACAGAAGGTAAAGGCTGGAGATCATAAAACACTTGGGATATATCATGTGAGAGGCGGTATTTGAATGATGACGTCATCAAAAATATAAACCATGAAGTTTAGAATTTCACATTCATTTATCTTCTTCTCTGCCTTACAGCCTTATGACCCAGCTGTTACAACTCGTATCACGTTTTCTTCACCTTTTTGTACACATATTTCAAGTTTGCACTTCACTGACTGTATATTATTGTAACTTCGTGTTCATAGTTTTCTGAATACATTAGACAGAGATTGGAATATTACTCGAGTTTATTATTACTTTAAAGTGTTCAAAGATGAAGCACGTACCATTTATAGTGTTCTAACCTTAGACGTACGAGCTGATATTTAGAGTTGCTCCTTCCAAATGTTTTTTTGCGTCTGTCTCTATTTTTGTGTGTCTGCCTCTGTTGCTGTATATCTGCCTCTTTTTTTTATATCTGCCTCTATTTTTATGTCTACCTCTGTTTTTTTCTGTCTGCATTTATTTTTTGGATCTACCAGTTTTTTTTTTTTTAGTCTGCCTCTATTTTTGGGTCAGTTTCTATGTCATGGGTTGCCTCTATTTTTTGTGTCTGTCTCTAGTTTAAATGAGTCAGTCTCTTTTTTTGTGTCTGCCTCTGTTTCTTTATATCTGCCTCTACTTTTTATATATGCCTCAAATTTTTTTATATATGCCTCTGTTTCTTAATATCTGCATGTTTCTTTATATGTGCCTCTATCTTTTATTTCTGCCTCTGTTTCTTTATATATGTCTATTTTTGTGTCTGCCTCTATTTCTTTATATCTGCCTATTATATATACAGTAGAACTCCATTTATCCGAACCCCAATTATCCGAACATCCAATTATCCGAACACTTTTTCCAGAAAAAAAAAAAAATCACGTTAGACTAAAATTCGGAATCTTTTGATGCGGCAAACTTCAAATGTGTGCGAACAATTTGTAGAGAATGGGATGGCTAATGGTCGGTCGCTTACGTACAGGAAGTCAGTTAGATCATAAAGTCAGTTAATGTCTGGTTTACCAATCCAAAGTACGTGTGCGTTCTAGGTAGAACACTGGCTAAACAGACAGTTCAACTTAAAATAATTGTGTCTGCTACTACAGCAGAATAATTTTGGTGTACAAGTATTTCTCTGTGCGATATGGCACCTTCCAGTAGTCCTAAAGCATATAAAAGGAACCGCAATGTTTTGTCAATTGAAACGAAAACAGAAATTATCAAGAGACTAGGACAAGGTGAAACTGTGTCTTCACTTGCGAGGATTTTCAATGTTGGGAAAGCTACCGTCTCTGACATCAAAAGTAACAAGGATAAAATTATGAGTTTTGCATCGAAATTTGATAGTGAAAATGGGTCGAAGAAACGTAAAACCATGAGAAATGCAAAAGATGTGAACTTGGAAGAGGCTTTGTATATATGGTTTGTGCAAAGAAGAAGCAAAGGGGAACCTATCTCTGGTTCTCTGTTGTGTGAAAAGGCACTTCAGTTCAACAATCAACTTGACGGTCCTCCTGACTTTAAGGCTAGCCAGGGATGGTTAAGAAACTTTAAATCTCGTCATGGCATACGAGAATTGGAGATTCAAGGGGAATCTTTATCTAGCGATGCAACTGCCGCTAAAAATTTTAAAGAAACTTTCTTGGCTTTTTTTGGAAGAAGAAGGTTATTCACTCGATGATGTGTATAATGCCGATGAGACTGGCTTATACTGGAAATCATTGCCTCAAAAATCACTTGCATCTCAGCGCGAAGCAGCTGCCCCTGGGTTTAAAAAGTGCAAAGAGAGAGTAACAATTTTGGTAGCCGCGAATGCCAGTGGAAGTCATCGTTTACCGGTGCTAATGATCGGCAAAGCCAAAAAACCACGTTGTTTAAAGAATGTGGCATGTCTCCCATTGTGTTACAAAGCACAGAAGAGTGCTTGGATGAATAGTGAAATATTTCTTGATTGGTATACAAATCAGTTCATCCCAAATGTGAAGAGGTTGAGAGAACAAGAAAAGAAAACTGGAAAAGTAATTCTTCTACTGGACAATGCACCATCTCATCCAGAGACGGATACATTGAATGCAGTTGATGCAAATTTTAAAGTAATTTTTCTGCCTCCCAATGTAACAGCACTGATTCAACCAATGGATCAGGGTGTTATAGCAAAGCTTAAAAAGATGTACAAGAAGGAAGTCCTGCGTCGTTTATTGTTGGCTGAAGATGAAGAAAGTGTGGTGGCGTTTTCCAAAAAGCTTAATCTCAAAGACTGCTGCTATATGTTAGCTGATGCTTGGACCACACTGTCACAAGATAATCTCAACAAGGCTTGGAGTAGATTGCTTGGGAAAAAAGGAGGAAATGAAACTACTGCAGTGGACACAAATGATGATTGTATAAATGAAGTTGTGGAACTGTTTCAAGCAATGCCCGGATTTTCGGACTGTGACAAAGATGATGCACACATGTGGCTAGAAGATGATAATGATTCTGGTTTTCAGTTTTTGAATGACGAAGAAATTTTGTCTTTTGTGCAAGAAGAAAACCAAATACATGTAGTGACCGATGATGAAGACTCCTCAGAAGTACACGATGTACTTGTAGATTATGAAGAAAAACCAAAACGTCGACCAAGTCCTGAAGAGGCCTTTATAGCACTAGAAACAGCGATGGCTTGGTACGAGCAAGAAGATGACAGCTGTCCTACACAGCTTCTGCTGTTGAAGAGAATGCGGGACTTAGCAGCCAAAAGGAGACTATCCAGTTTGGTGCAAAAGAGGATTCCTCATTATTTTAAATAGTGGGCTACATCTGTGCAAATACATGTATACGTAAGTTGCGCCTGGTTTTGAATCGTTTGTAATGTTATTTTGAAAACATTTCTCTTTCTTAACAAAAATAATTAATACAAGTAGTACATGCACTGCAGTGTAATAAAAGATTTTGGTGATACAGTGATCTAATACAGTGTGGGTATTATTATTACAGTACAAGTAAATATGTTTTATAGTGTATTTTCCTTGTGATGGTTAATTATTTTTAGAAATATGTGTACATGTACTCGATACATTATGTAATCCAATTATCCGAACATTTGATTATCCGAACGATGCTCGGTCCCATGGGGTTCGGATAAATGGAGTTCTACTGTATATATATGAGGTGAACTCTATATATTTTAATGCCCATTTAAGTCACTATGCAATAAAAGCTCCTCTTGTGAGCTCGTGTTATAATGTTTGGTTGAGAAGGTTGGTAGGGACTTTTGGTCGTTTTCGGGCTGACAAGTGGACTTCTCAAAAACATCTACTCAACTTTACTTTAGGAAAAAAAATTTTTTTTTTTTTTGCCTCGCATGAGGTCGCATATTTTTTCCTCGCATGAGGTCGCATTGGCACCCACCCCAAACCCAGCTCTGGTCAAGACCACATGTCCCAACACAAGAAGACCCAATGACAAACTGTGTCACTGTAGTGATCCTCTGTGTTCTCACACAAGGGACCTAATGACACATGAATGTCACTGTACCGGTCCCTGTGTCTAGACACATGATCCTAGCCAAAGGCCAGATATTAGGGCGTTGGGTTTCACAGCGTTATTTGCACTTTAGGCAGCACTCAGTGCCGGTCAAAAATACAATATTGTCAACATTAGTGTTTTATTCATCAAAAGAAATTCGTTATAAATATTTATTGACTTGTATTGCGCCTAGAGTGCGTTTATTTATCGCATACAAATCATAACTGTATATTTATATAACAGCAACAAACAGTAGAAAGATATTCTTCGGAGTTTAAAATATATTGTTGTTTTCTTTTTTGGTACAGAAGTATCCGAAACAAAATTATATAACGTTACTATTAATTTTTTTTTTTAAATTATGGCTAACTTTTCCGCAGTTATTACTCCCCTTGTAAATAAAATTACGTCCCTTAGATAAAAGGCGTAAATGTATCTTAACGTTTAAGTATGAGGGAAATGGCAATGCGATGGTAGTGGAACATTGATAAGAGTTCCCAGAGCCGGATTAACGAAGTAGCAAAGTAGCATATGCTACGGGCCCCGCACTTTTAGGGGCCCCGCATCAATAAATATGTACATATTTTTTTGGTCATCTTCTAATACGAGCGTTAAACCAATGATCTTGTGATTCATGCCATTTTTAGCGCCTTTTCATTTGGTGTCACGAAATTGTAAGAGAAAGAGCATAAGAGGGTGACTTAGTGTGACTCGTCATTATTTTTATCTTGTATAAACATTTATAACATATAAGGAAGGGAAACCCGAGGCCTGTAAACGGTAAATTAATATGAATCTAACACAAAGGTATGTTTTCAGGCACTCGTAAGAAATAAAGAAGTAGAACACTAGACAACAGAAAAACAATAGACATGAGTGGCTTACCCAGAATTTGAACACTGGATCTTCAGTGCGACAACCCCGCCTAGATATGCAAGCGAATCACACTATCCTCCCTGCCATCTACGCATCACCAAAAAATGATGCTTTGATGACAGGTCAATAGAGCCAACCTTTGTCTTGTGTGGACTGGCCTGTGCTGTCTGATAGGGAAACAACAGAAGTGATTGCGTCATTAATAGGCCGTACTGCCCATGGTGGACTTCCTGTGTTATGTCTTTCGGTTCGCACTATTGACCTGTCGTCAAAGCATCATTTTTTGGTGATGCGTAGATAGCAGGGAGGATAGTGTGATTTGCTTGCATAGCTAGGCGGGGTTGTCGCACGAAAGGTCCAGTGTTCAAATCCTAGGTAAGCCACTGATGTCTGTTGTTTTTCTTTTGTCTAGTGTTCTACTTCTTTATTTCTTACGAGTGCCTGAAAACATACCTTTATGTTTGTTTCATATTAATTTATTATTTAAATCTTAACTGTTTGCGGACGGAAGACATTGAAGTGGCGTTGAAAATTTGGTCACGTTTGGACGGAAGCCACTTTTTTGGCTCTAGGCCACTGCCCCTTTAATTTTGTTTCGTTCTTTGTGAAATGAATTTGCATTAACAATAATAACTAGAATTTAGGAAACGGAAACTTCCTGTTTTAATTGAGGTATACGGCGTGGTCGCACTCTCTTTCGATCTTGATTAAAATTTATTGATTTGTAAGGTTAGAAAACTCAAAAAATGAACAGTTGACACTGAGATATTGGACGTAATTATGCTTCTGGAAGTGAAAAACGTAAAGCGAAAAAAGAAAAAGAAAGTAGAGATCAACTTGTGATATCAAAAACACTTAAGCTGACAGAATATTTTGATGTTCATGGTGGTGGTACTCTAACCGCTGAAGCTGGAAGTACAGGAACAACTAGTACTAGTGCAGGCTGTGCAGCAGAAAACATACAGCAAAACACAGTGTACACTGAGTCTGAATGTGAATGAATAAGTGAAACGAAGAAGTACTCTAATGATATTGGTGACTGGCCGAAAAATATAGTTGACTGTGAGCGTGAATATTGGATATCCAAGGGAAGTAAACAATGTCAACATGTTGATAGTGCCTTCTCTTCATCCGTGCAATTGTATGACACTTAAAAGAAAACTTGATACTGTCAGAAGTCTTATTTTACACATATTCATAAACTTACAAACAAGCACCATGCAAGAAAATGGTTGTGCGATTCAGAAAGTAAAGGGCGCCTATTCTGTTTCCCATGCAAGCTTATGAGTTCAGAATGTTCATCAAAGTTTATTGTGGAAGGGTTTAATGAATGGAAAAATGCAAGCAATCTATTGCGTCGACATGAAGAAAGCTCCTCACATAGACAGGCTTTAATTTCACTGTTGATGCGTAAAAACAAAGGTTAACGTGTCGATTCCCAACTTATGAAACAAATGGACATTCAAGAAAAGTATTGGCACAAACTTCTAGAGCGAATAATTGAAGTTGTGAAGTTTTTAGCAGAACCCGAGGCCTTTCATTTCGTGGCAGTGATGAAATTGTTGGGTCCCCATATAACGGGAAATATTTCATATTCATTCATTCATAACCCTCCACTCCCAAAGGAGCATAGGCCTTCAACAAACACATGCCAAGTCCTCCTGTCACGTGCCATCATCTCAAGTTCTTTCCATGTTCTCCTCATCATTTTCACCTCTGTTTCCAACTCTCTTCTCCATGTACTTCTTGGTCTTCCTCTGCCTCTCTTGCCCTGGGGGTTCCAGAACAAGGACTGCCTTGTAATGCTATCAACAGGTTTCCTCAGTGTGTGTCCTAGCCATCGCCATCGTCTTCTTCTCATCTCTTGTTCCACTGGCATTTGTCCAGTTCTTGTCATCAGTTCCACATTGGTAACCTTGTCATACCATTTTAATCCCTCTATTCTACTCAAGCACCCATTTATGAAAGTCTGTAGCTTTTTGGTTGTTGTCTTTGTTGTTCTCCATGTCTCCGAGCCATACAATAGGACTGACTTCACATTTGAGTTGAAGATTCTTATTTTCGTGTTGGATCCTATTTCTCTTGATCTCCATATATTTCCCAATGCAATGAAAGCTCCTCTTGCTTTTTGTATTCTTATTTTGATATCGCTGTCTGTCCCTCCAACTTTGTCTATATTACTGCCAAGATATGTGTATGATTCTACATCTTGTATTGGTGTTTCTTCAAGTTCAACCCTGTTTTCATTACCTGCGTTTATTCGCATTATTTTTGTCTTTTCCCTGTGTATTTTCAGACCCAATTGCTGTGACCTCTCATCGAGTGTTTTCAATTTGTCCTGCATCTGATTACGGTTATGGGACAGGAGAGCCAAATCATCAGCAAAATCCAGATCATCCAACTGCTTAGTCAGAGTCCACTGGATTCCATTTCTGTTGTGTGTTGTCGATGATCTCATAACCCAATCTATTGCCAGCAAGAAAAGAAATGGAGACAAGAGGCATCCCTGTCGCACTCCTGTTCTTATCCCAAATGGTTCTGTAAGCTGTCCTTCATGAAGAACTCTGCACGTCATGTCTTCATAGGTTTTCTTTATTAAATTAATGATCTTCAGGGGAACTCCATAATGCCTCATCAATTTCCAAAGTGATTCTCTGTCCACACTGTCAAATGCTTTTTCGTAGTCCACAAATCCGATGTATAGTGGTGAATTCCATTCCAGACTTTGTTCAACTATTATTCTCAAAGTGGCTATCTGGTCTGTACATGATCTGTTTTGTCGAAAACCTGCTTGTTCATCTCTCAATTTCTTGTCTATGGACTCCTTTAATCTCTCAAGGATAATCCTGTTCAATACCTTTCCTGGCACTGATAGTAACATTATTCCTCTATAATTTGTGCACTCTTGTAGGTTTCCCTTCTTAGGCAACTTAACCAGATATCCTTCCTTCCATTCTGCTGGTATCTCTTCTTTTTCCCAGACTTTACCAAGTAATTTATATAACATCTCTGTAGCCGTGTCGATATCTGCTTTGATGGCCTCTGCTGGAATGCCATCAGGTCCAGACGCTTTTCCATCTCTTAGAAGCTTTATGGCTTTCTTTATTTCTTCCTTCGTTGGTCTTTCACCGTTAATTTGTAGCTCTTCTTCTGCTGGCTGGATGTCCGGCGGGTTTTGTGGAGCTGGTCTATTGAGAAGGTCCCCAAAATATTCTGTCCACCTCTTCATTTGCTCTTGTATATTGCTGAGCAGTTTCCCATTCTTATCTTTTATGAGGCAACTTGTTTGCTTGTATTTCCCTGTTAGCTTCTTTGTGCTGCTATACAGTTCTCTCATATTTCCTTTGGCTGCAGCATCTTCTGCCTCTCTTGCCAACTCCTCAATATACTTCCTCTTGTCTCTTTTGATACTTCTTTTTACTTCTTTGTTTGCTTCTGTGTACACTTCTTGAGCCTTGGCTTTGGAACTTCTGGTTTTGCTTGTGTTTAACTCTGCTTTCTTGTTTTTTCTATCTTTTATCTTATTGATGGTTTCTGTTGTTATCCATGCTTTTTGTTGTCTTTCCCTTTTCCCCAGTATTTCTTCACATGTCTCCTTCCATACCGTTTTGACCTGCTGCCAATAGTCTTCTGTATTCTCTACATCTTCCAACTGTTGGAGCACTTGGAATTTGTTGGATACTGTGACCGCAAATTTGTCTCTTGTTTCTTGATTTCTTAGCTGTCCTACATTAAACTGTTGTCTATAATTTTGCATTGTTGCATATCTCTTGAGTTTCATTTTTTTACTTTGGCTATCAGAAGATGGTGATCTGATGCCACATCTGCTCCTCTATATACCTTTACATCCTGCAATGATGATCTAAACTTCTTCTTTATGCATATATGATCGATCTGATTTTCTGTTCTATGGTCTGGTGATATCCATGTTGCCTTGTGTATTCTCTTATGTGGAAACATGCTTCCTCCTATAGCCAGTTGATTTGAAGCACAGAAGTTTGCGAATAGTTCTCCATTTTCATTCATTACTCCTAGCCCATGTTTTCCCATGACTTCTTCAAATCCGGTATTGACTGTACCTATCTTTGCATTCATGTCACCCATCAAAATTGTGATGTCTCTTCTTTTTACTTTATCCATAATTTCCTGTAGTTTAGTATAAAATGCTTCTTTCACAGACTCTTCTTTGTCATTAGTTGGTGCATAACATTGGATGACATTGACATGAATTTTCTTTTTAGCTGTTTTGAAAATAGCTGTTATTATTCTGGGTCCCACAGCTTCCCATTCAATGAGTGCTTTCTGTGCTTCTTTAGATAACATAAGAGCTACCCCTTCACTGTGGTGTGAACTTTCGTCTTCGTGTCCTGAGGACAGCACCAATTCACCTGTGATGAGTTTCTTCCTGTCTACCCCCTTCCACTTTGTTTCACACATTCCCAGAACCTCGATTTTGTATTCCATCATTTCTGCTGCTACTTGTGCCACTTTCCCTTGTTCGTTCAATGTCCGAACATTCCAGGTGCCAAATCTGGAAGTTCTCCTAGAAGAAAGAAGGTTAGTCAGCAACACAGACTCCTTTCGGCTTTCTCTGTGTTGCATCATACGCCTCCCCGCGAGAGGACCTTCCCCTGTCTTGGATGGCTGTGTTTTATTTTCTTTATTTGACTTGTCCATATTTGTTGAAGTTTTTTGTGGTTTAAATTTTTTTTACAGGATGGGGTAACCGGCCCCATGCCCAACCCTCCTTAGTCGCCTTTTACGACATGCTTGGCAGGGGACAGTGTTACTATTCTTTGCTCCCCTTTCGGGCCCCGGTAGGGAAATATTTAGGGTTGTTATAATTACTGGCCAAGTTTGACCATTTTCTGGCAGAGCATATAAGTACTCATGCAAACAAAGGATTTGGACCTACATCATATCTATCTAAAACAAGGTGTGAGGAATTCATCAATCTGATTGGATCCAGCATACTGGATCACATTCTCTGTGAAGTGAAGAAATACAAGTATTATTCCGTTTCATTGGATTCTACTCCAGATATATCTAATATGGACCAGCTGACTTTGACTCTGCGCTATGTTTTGCCATCTGGGCCAGTTGAAAGATTTGTGACATTTTTGGATATGGAAGGTCATAGTGCTGAACAGCTTACTAAAAGTCTACTTAATTTTTTAAAGGCAAATGACATTGATATTAAAGACTACCGTGGTCAAAGTTATGACAACGCCAGCAACATGAGTGGCAAGTTTATAGGATTACAAGCACGAATTAAAGAAATGATTAAGTTTGCGCATTACATTCCGTGTTTTGCACATTCACTAAATTTGGTTGGAAAATGTGCTGCTGAAGGTTGTCAAGAAGCAGTCATTTTCTTTGGATTTGTTGAAATTCTGTACACCTTTTTTTCTGCTTTCACCTACCGGTGGGGTCTTCTTTCTACTGCATTATAAGCTGGCGGTACTCATAATAATTCCCATTTGCCTTTGTGAAAAGACTGTCAGATACCAGGTGGTCCGCTCGGGCAGATGCAACAAAAGCACTTTTACACAGCTTTACTGCAATAAAACAAGTCTTGAATGATATTTCAGATAACAATGATCAGAAGGCAGAGTGTCATCAACAGGCTCGTGGTCTACTTTCAACCATGATGAAGTTAGAAACAGGAATAATGATCATACTGTGGGATCAGGTATTACAGCGTTTTCAGATGACCAGTGATTCTTTGCAATCTTCTAACCAAGATTTGAATACAGCTTGTGCACTCTATGAATCCCTGCGGGGGTATATTCAAGCTATGCGGTCTACTTTTGCAGACATAGAGCAAAAGGCCAAGGATCTGACTGAGTGTGAACATTATCAAGAACAAACTCGAAGAAAACACAAACGAAATCGAGAGTATGAGGATTTCAGTGGTTCCAGCACACTTGATCCACTTGATGAATCTCAAACGCCTTCTCAGCAGTTTAAAAGCCGAACATTTCTTTTCCTTATTGATAGCTTGCTCTCTGCCTTGTCAAAACGCCAGAAAGCTTATCAAAAGTTGAATGATGTATTTTGATTCCTTTGTCAGTTACAGTCGTTTACACCTGAAGAGGTGGTAACGAGATCATCGAATCTTATTAAATCATATCCGGAAGATCTGGAAGAAAGTCTGTGTGAAGAACCTGTGCAGTTTACAGAACTGTTGAAAACTGATCTTGCTTCTCATTTTGGCACTACTCTAGACCTTGCAGAGTGTGGTGAAGTGGGATGTTATAAATATTTATAGGGGACTTAGTGTACTGACTGAGATCAGCTGTGAAGGTATATATATATCTAATAAGAGTAGTGTATTATATATAACCTTACTTGCTACCACATATCTATATATCTCAGTCAGAATTATTCTGGAATAGTGTGATGACTACGTTATGTGTCTAGGGTATGTGTATGATGAAGTGTAAGTCACAACAACAGACAGATAAACAATTTAATTTAATCCACTACTCTTAACAACACTGTGACACTCACATACATATAACACTCTATGAGAATATCTTAAAGAAGTCACTCGTAACGTTTCAAATAACAATATGTATTCAGTGCTGTTAATAATGTATTTGTGTCCTGATTCAAATACAAAGGAACCAGGAATCACAATCAATTTTAATTACAAGTATATGTACAGACTTTATCAATATGAATATTGTAGTGACATATATTATTAAAAATATCCTATGTGTGTCAGTTGTGTAGTAGTAATATGAGGTAATACTGGTTTTGTTTTGTTCAAGCTCTGTTGGTATTTGTCATCATGACTTCAATAGTTTGTCTTTAGGGACTAGTATTGGAGATGTTCTCAGTTCCTGATATTAAGACAATTAATTTTAGGAGTATGCTGTCCGACTCTGGATTCAGCAAAGCTCTGACCAGGTGCTGCTCACTACCATCAAGACCACGGTCCCTGAAATCAAGAAGGATGTACCTTCTACTTCATAACTAACTTAAACTCTCTTGTTACACTGATCACAACACAGCACAAACATTGAGTTCAGAGCATTAGGCCAACTGTCAGCTTCATTTGAAATACCTTATTCCAGTATTACCCTTCTTAATGGTTACTACGCCTCTGCAATTCCAGCATTATTTCTTTCTATTCAATCATCCAGGTGTCAGTGTACTATTTGGCCATTCCATGCCGCTTCACTTCTCTCCGACACCCTCTGTTCAGGCTGGAGCATTACAGGCTTTACCTCACGTTTGCCACTGAACTACACATATATATACAGGCATAAATCAACAATTCACATTCAATTTTCATTAAAAGATATTGAATGGTTCAAGCTTACCACAATTCATACGAATAAACACAGATACGTTGATTAGCAATGAATTCTGGCACAAACTGGCACAAATTCCCATCTGCTTATCTTCCAGGCTTTTATTTAGCAAAATATAAGCTGGCTTCAACGCACTGATGCTTTATCAAGCTTATTTAAACAAGTGGTTTCGAACTAACGCTCCCAAGTGTGTATATCAGCGAGTCTGACCAATGAGGCCCCGTTTCGACAAGTGTTTGAAAAAATGTTACCTTTCCCCGTTTCCCCTAACAACGAAAGATAGTATTTATAGTCCGACCAATCGTGGTTAGGCTTTCATTTGTTGCGCTCCAATCAATGGGGAGTTTACATGGTAGGCTATTTCTGTAACGCAAGGTTTTTTCAAACACGTTATAAAAAAAATTTTATGAGCAGAAATGATTTCATGCTGTCAGGCATCCTCACTATTTTATTTTGGGTATAATTTATTAATTCCTGGACTATTTGCGTAACGTTTTACATATTATTTGTCAGCAAGCCCTAAGGAACCTAATTATACAAATTTAAAAGAGCTACGTGGCTGCGTTCAAAATATGCAATTTCTTCTACCTCCTGTTTCGAAGATGTGCTGTCTGGGTACTGTTATGTTTTCAACCGTAAACCCATCTATTGTTATCTTTCCTAATAAGCGTTTTTTATGATTTTAAAACCTAACTCTGGGATGGTTAATGTATTTTATCACTGTCCGTCTGAAAAAAAGTTAGTGCTTGTAGTCTTACACGCGTGATGGCAGCATTTGTGTATCGCGCGACGCGTGTTGCATGCGTTCCTGATTTTCAGCCCTCCCCTCTCTCTTTATCCTTTTGTCCATCTGTTCGTTCGTTTTGGTAACGCAGTGTAGAAAAAGACATGAATGGAATTTAAAATTTAGGTCAACTTGCATATTTCAAGGTTTTTCTTAGAAAGGCAGCACATTTTATTGTGTGTTTGGGAAACGCGTGTATGTTGCAGAAAGCCTTTAATATCGACGTGAAACGTTACAATTTGCTTACGCAGTAGAAAACAAGGGGATTTCGAGTACAGTCATTGTGACAGCACTGTTCTTTACCATTCTTCTTCCTTTATTTATTATATGTATTTATTAGGCTTTATATTTACTTGATAATTTATATATGTGGATTAGAATATTCCACGACACCTCCCCTCTTAAAACAGACATTATATGTCAGTCCTTTATTCTATATACACATAGAGAAATTTATTATTATTTCTGGGGTTTAAGGTGATTCTCATCACACGGATGGCGGCTTAAAAAATCCGCTCCCAAATTGGTTTTTCCAGATATATACTCAATGCTAAAATTATATGGAGCCAGAAGCAAAGACCATCGGAGTAACCTAGAGTTCTCATGCTTAGCCTGTGCTAGAAACGATAAAGGTTTGTGATCTGTTTGCAACTTAAATGCCTTCCCATATAGATAAATATTGAATTTCTTTATCGCCCATATTACTGCAAGACATTCTTTTTCGCTAGTTGAGTAGTTGATTTCAGCTTTATTCAACTTTCTGCTAGCATATGCCACTGGGCTTAATTCCCCATCCAATGCATCTGATTTCTGTAGTAGAGTTGCACCTAACCCAATATTACTTGCATCCGTCCTTACTATGAATTCTTGACTTAAGTCAGGTAATTTCAAAATGGGTTTACTTGTGAGCTTTTCCTTCAATTCTTGGTAAGTCATTTCACATTGTGGTGTCCATGTAATGCGATCTGGAAGTCCTTTACGTGTCAATTCAGTTAACGGTGCACATATGGAATTAAAGTTCTTGATATACTTCTGGTAGAAACCACATAATGAGACAAAGGATCTCACGTCCTTCTTGGTTTGTGGTCTCGGGGCTTTCTGTAGTTTTTCTAAATTCTTTGGGTCAGGGGTCATATTTCCCTGATAAACTGTGTGTCCCAAAAATTCCAATTCTTTACATCCAACGCAACATTTGGTTGGACGGGCTGTTAAATTTGCCTCCCTAAGTCGATCAAACAGCATGTTCAGAGAGTCAATGTGTTCCTCAAATGTTTCTGTTGCTATAAGGATATCATCCATAAAATTTGTTATACAGGGATTATTCAGAGGATCCAATAATTTTCTCATCATTCTAGAGAAGACACTAGGCGCATTCTTCAATCCAAATGGCAATCTATTAAACTCATAGTGTCCTTCTGAGGTACTAAAAGCTAGGTATGGTCTAACCTCAGGCTTTACTGGAATCTGATAGTATCCTTTACTCAGATCCACTTTTGAGAAATATTTAGCTTTATTTAGTCTGGCAAACAGCTGATTTGTATCCGGCAATGGATCCACCTGTCCTTCTGTAATAGCATTCAGTCTCCTATAATCTATACAGAGTCTATGTTCTCCAGAGGGCTTCCTTAAGAGTACAACACCGGAACTATACGAAGATTCACTGTGCGAAATAATTCCTTCCTTCAATAGATAGTCTATCTCTTCCTTCAAAGCTTTCTCCTTAGCAAACGGAATCGAATATGGTTTCATACAGACAGGTGTGGAGTCTATTAGTTTCATATCATATTCCAATAGGTTTGTATGTCCTGGTCGGTCTGTTAACACCTCTGCATGATTATTTAGAACCTGTTGCACTCTCTCTTTCTGAGTTTTCGTTAAATGTGTACTGATTTTCACCTGTGCTGCTGTCTCACAGGGGTGTAATGGATATTCAAATGATGGAAGTGGTTCCTTTTTCATCTCCATGGCGATGGACAAGGTCAACAAGTGTGTCTCTTCCTGATGTTCTCTTTCCAAATATTTCTTCAGGAGATTCACATGATAGATTTTTTCTTTCCCCTTCTTATCTATCTTATAATTTGTTCTAGACACCCTCTCTAAAACTGTATATGGACCCTGCCATCCAATTTGTAACTTATTCTGACTCCCGGGCAAAAGAAGCAGTACCTTCTCTCCCACAGCCAAATTTCTGTCTTTCGCCTTCCTGTTATAATAGGCAGCATGTTTCTTCCTGGCTTGTTTCAAATTTTCATTGGCAAGTTTCCAGCCAGTTTTCAACCGAGTGGTCAGCTCATTCACATATTGGTATGAAGATGTAATGTTTTCCTCTGCCTTTTCATCAGTCCACGTTCTTAACAAAGCTACATATGGACCTTTAATTGTGTGGACCTATTTGTCCATGCACCGGTATGGTCTCTTCCACTCGAAGCTTTATAGTGATGATTTTTCCTCCCAGAATTATCATTCACAAAACGACCGCTACCAATTTTTCTTTTGGGGCTGTCTCCCCACTTAAAATTCTTGATGAGAGATTTCCTCTCTACATCCTCTTCCTCCAGTTTGTTTAAGTCCGATTGAGGGATTGTCGGCTTATCCTGGGGTAAGACATCCTTTTGCACTCTCCGCATAGTGGCCATTGTAAAACAGTTAAGTGAAGCTTGTCCGTGAAAAGGGGCTTCCCATTCCATTTGGTCCACTTTATCAAATCTATTTTTCTTTTTATTACCAGGCCTGATTTTGCCCCGGGGCGTGTCCAGGTCCTGATCCATGTTCCCACTTGTGGGTGTTCCCTCATGTGCTATGCTACACCTTTCTACAAAATTCTCAATGTCCCATCTTGCTTTGGGCCAATAATAATTGTGAGCCACCTTTTGAATGATGGTACCTATCTTCTCATGGTCCCCATCTGGTTTCACATGTAGGCTCCTTATTAAGTCTGCCCTATATCTTTTTGGAAGAACCAGCTGTCCGTGACCTTTGGATCTAGCTCCAGTCTTCCTATACATCAACTTGTTTTTCATGTAAAAATCTCCCTTGCCTGGAGTTGTATGACAAGTTGACAATTTTCTGAAACAAGGCTTGAGTGTTTTATCCCCAGCCTGTGCCTTCCTCATCTCTTCTGGAGTGGTATCTAACATAATATCCTCCTCCTGTCTTGAGGTCGACCTGACCTGAAGGGTTGCCATATACACAGGTTTTCTTCTGCAACGGTCAGTGTCATGATTGTCCATCTGACAATTCTTACACCACCTTTTTCCTTGGTTGAAAGATTTTCTTTCATCATATTTCCTTTCATCGAATTGTGGGAATTTATTTTTATTTTCATACCGTGGCCTATCAAATTGGTGCTTACCTTTATTTTGATCCTTAGGATCAAATTTATTAAAGTTCTGTGGTGCCCTAAAGTTATCCACTTGTTTCTTTTTATTACCTGTTACCTCTGCTTGAGCTGCTTGATACCTTTCAGCAACATTTAGCAACTCACCCAGCCTCTCTGCACCTTGTTCCATGAGAAACTTTCTCATGTCTGGAGCCATGGACTCTCTTAATTGCTCTATAAGGACCATTTCCTTAAGATCTTGGGTTTTCCCCAGAGAAGTCCATTTCTCCAAGTATGTCTCTATTCGTGCAGAGAACTGGTGATAGGTTTCACCTGACAGTAGTTTAGCATTCCTAAATTTTTTCCTGTAAAACTCTGCATTCTTTTCATACCTTAACAAAAGAGCCTGCTTTAGCATGTCATAATTTTCCTGATCACCTCTGCTCATTTTTGCAAAAACTTCATAAGCTGCCCCACGAAGTCCCTGAGATAACTTTAAGCTCCACCTTTCTCTCTCTAACCCATACGTGGTAGCTAATAGCTCATACCTATTTAGGTAGCTCTCTATATCATCGTCTTTCTCAACAAAATGATCTAAATGAAAATTCATAGCTGAGGTTGAGGCTCCTTGAGTAACCGTAGCATCAGAGGCAAAGGGACTGGCACCATTTTCAGGAGCATGGCCTTGAAACTCAAACTCCCTTAGTCGTAACTCATGTTCCCTTTGTAATCTTTTATCTTCTGCTTCCCTTTCTGCAGCTAATCTCCTCTCTTCCCTTTCTGCAGCTAATTTCTTCTCTTCTCTTTCTGCAGCCTGTCTTCTTTCCTCGGCTTCCAATGCTTTAGCCTCTTTGTCAGCCTCAATCTGCAACCTCTTAATTTCCTTGTCAGCCTCTAACTTTCTTTCGGCTTCAAACCTTCTTTCTTCACGTTCAATAAATTTGTCACATTCCGTCGTGACATAGGCAACCATAACTTGCCCATCTAATCCTAACTCTTTTGCAGTCTGAACCGCAGCAGATCGAAACTTGGCCAGGTCCGCCATTGTCTATCATGTAAATTTCTACAATGTCTAACCAACAATTCAAATTCTAAATATATATAATGGACAACACAGGCACCGTGAGCTCAACCTTATTTAATTCCACCCAAGGATACCTTTTAATTCTTATATTCCCTGAAGTGAATTACCCCCAATATTTTTAATAGGGAAAGATTCAAAATCCCAAGAGCGAGACCCCAATATATGTGGTGAAGTGGGATGTTATAAATATTTATAGGGGAATTAGTGTACTGACTGAGATCAGCTGTGAAGGTATATATATATCTAATAAGAGTAGTGTATTATATATAACCTTACTTGCTACCACATATCTATATATCTCAGTCAGAATTATTCTGGAATAGTGTGATGACTACGTTATGTGTCTAGGGTATGTGTATGATGAAGTGTAAGTCACATCAACAGACAGATAAACAATTTAATTTAATCCACTACTCTTAACAACACTGTGACACTCACATACATATAACACTCTATGAGAATATCTTAAAGAAGTCACTCGTAACGTTTCAAATAACAATATGTATTCAGTGCTGTTAATAATGTATTTGTGTCCTGATTCAAATACAAAGGAACCAGGAATCACAATCAATTTTAATTACAAGTATATGTACAGACTTTATCAATATGAATATTGTAGTATACTGGTTTTGTTTTGTTCAAGCTCTGTTGGTATTTGTCATCATGACTTCAATAGTTTGTCTTTAGGGACTAGTATTGGAGATGTTCTCAGTTCCTGATATTAAGACAATTAATTTCCCCTCTAAATATTATTTTTACAAAGTCA